>JALLAY010000655.1:0-13555 GCA_036939635.1 Cyclotella baltica
TCCATTTGTCAATCAAGAGATTTTCTATTGTTTATATGGCATGTTGCCCATGATGATTCTTCTGTAGGATGCAATATATCCAAAGAATAAGCATAATCATTGCTGGTAAGTTCTGTAAAGCACAACCAGTGGTAAGTTTACTTTAGTGAATAAATTAATGAAGTAAGTAAACTTATGAGCTTATCTAGATGCCTCAAGAGTGGTTCTGCTAGGCTGCAGCTATAGAGGCCCATTTGTGTGTCACATGTGGAAGCGCTGTGTGGCGTACATGTGTAAGTGACTAGTAGATGAGGCTACGTAAGGTATTGGTCTTTAATATGGCATTACCCAGATCAACAGGGTCACCTTCCTCGTTGCGTATGCTGCTGTGGTTCCTATGAAGAGAGGGGTGGATAACGAGATGCGTGTGATAATTTATTCTTCCTATCTTCATTGCAACATCTACCACCTGAGAGACTGTTGCTCTTGTTGCAAAGCCATGGGAGCAAAGCCATGGGAGGTAGGATGCTTGTGAATGCCTGGCTTGGCAAACAATGAATACAAAAGATATAATTTTGAAAGTATACCGTTATAATATTAATAATGCTTTGCACTGTGTTCTAGATACACCAGAGAATCTAAGGTATTAAATACATAGCTAGGTTTGTCAGCAAAAAATCATGAGATGTAATGTTGAACATAATTTAATGGAATTGATTCATTAGCCTTAAATAGTGATATCTAGTCCAGGGGTATAGAGGTACCATCTATCTTCCATCTGAAGGATTGGAGGTCAACATTAAATCATAAAAATCCAGTTTTTGAATGTTTACTATGTATGAAAAAATCCTTATTGTTGCATTGTAATTTCAGTTCCCCCCACATGATTCAAGTTATTATGCACTTCTTTACTTCTCTCCACTATATCTTTGAACACAGGATTGCAGAATTGTAAACTTAATACAATTTCAACCGGCAGCTCAATTCAAACCATACCTCCCCCAAATTTTACACTCAATCAATCCTCCATAGGCACAACCCCACTCAAATCCGTAGCCTTAATATACAAAACATTATTGCATCGTATCAAAACCTCCCCCAACGTCCCGGCAAATTGCCCATCAATAAATTCTTCCGTTTCCTGCAATTCTAAATTCATGTAGGCGTCACTGGAGGCAAGTTTGCCTTGGTATTCTTGACCCCACTTGAGACGGACTCGGACGTTTTTTCCCACGAGGTCGGCTAGGAAGGGTTTGGGGTTGACGAGGAGTTGGGACTGGAGGGGGAAGAGAGGAAAAAAGTTGATGTTAGCGATAGTCTTGAATTAATCGACAACACAACATGTGCATGAATGAGATGGTTCTCGTTCTTTACCATTATTATCACGAGTTTTTGCCTGCAGTTGGGTTACGTAGATGCCCTATGAATTTGGATGTGGATTTGATGGATGTAGGGTCGGTTGCGATGCTAATAGTCGGCGGGGTGCGGGGAGATGCGGGTTCAGCCTGCTGTCTGCCTTGGTTTTCGTGGTGGTTGGTGGTTGGACGAGGGCCGAGGGCCGAGGGCTTGAGGTTGGGCGTTGGGCGAGCGTGTGATGGTGTGTGATGTGTGATGGATCGGTCACAATTGTTACCTTTAAAAATATTTTAAACTCTTTTAATATCTCATTAGAATCGATAAACTATTAAAGGTAGATTCAAAAGTGGCGTTTCGTTCATTCAGTTCATTCGTAAAAAGTAAAAATACACAATGACGATCCACGATCCACATACAAGCAAAAGAACCCTTCACTATGCCATAAAATCTAACCAAACCCCACCAACAATGCCCCACCGCATAGTCATAGCCTCCTGCTCCCACCCCTCCCTCCCGCAGCCGCTCTGGCCCATAATCTCTTCCCGTCAACCAGCTGCCTTCGTCTGGGGAGGCGATGCCATATACGCTGACATATTCCGTGGATTAGATTGGAAAAGCGTCGGCCTCAGAAGAGACAAGAACACAAACAAATGGAGGTTTACATTCCCGCCGCCTTCGATTCATGAGGATGCAACTCCGGAGATTATTAGGGGTTGGTATGAGAAGCAGTGGGAGGAGCAGGTTGAGTATCGGAGGTTTGTTGAGGGGTCTGGTACTAATGGGTCGTTTAGGCCGTTGGTTTTTGGTACGGTTGATGATCATGATTATGGTGCCAATAATGGTGATGTGACTTATAGGTTTCGGAGAGAGTCTAATTTAGAGTTTATGGATTTTTTGTACAGTGGTGTTCCTGATGGAGACATGACCAGCAGCTGTGAGTTGAATGAGAATGATAACAATGTTTGCAATGAAGAGAACAGTGCACAAACCAATGAAGACACTGCCAGAATACGGAACAAAGCAAATGATCCAATGTATCAAAGAGCTGCGCAAGGGAAAGGCGTGTTTGGTGTTCAACTCTTTGACTTTTCACGTGATCCTAAGGCCTCATCTTACAAGCAAAATGATGACATAAAATGGGGAGGTGGATATTGGGTTCCAGAATACGAGGCAAAGATAGATCCAGATGTAATACACAACAATGAATCTGCTAAACCTTCATATTCAACAACCCATTCTGTTTCCATCTTCGTGCTTGATGTTCGATCTAACAAAACCCCGTGGCCAAAGAAGAACACGCACGAAACACATGATGCATCAAAACCTAGCACTGTCACACCAACTCATGATTTTCTTGGCGAACATCAATGGACATGGTTTAAATCTGCTCTCTCCAACTCACACGCTGCCATCAACATTATAGTCAGTGGACTGCAAATCCACCCACATCGTTTTCCTAACGATGGAAACATTGTAGAGGAATGGTCTAAATTTCCAGAAGCTCAGCAATTACTTTACAATACAGTGTTGAAAAGTGGCGTGCGCAGTCCTCTTTTTGTTTCAGGAGATGTGCATATGAGTCAAATCCTGAGGAAAGATTGCATACGAAAAAGTGAGATTATGAATCTTGACAAAAACACACTAACTCGACCATTGATTGAAGTAACCACATCGGGCATGACACACTCATGGGGTACATCATTCAGTTCTCAGCCAAAACATCACAGGCTCCCTTTGAAGATTTATTCGCATTTCATAAGCCCAACATTTATGACTCTTGCTCATTATTTTATACCTTGGAGAGACTTGGTAATAAAGTCTGCGGATGATGTGGAACAGGAAGTTAAGGAGGGACGGAGTGGTGGTAAGGTAGGGAAGCAGTTTGAGCTGGGATTAAATTTTGGAGAGTTTGAGTTTGACTTTGGAGAAAACAGTCCTCGTAGTTGTCAAAATAACAACGAAGACTGTGAAAGTGATAAGCAATTGCAAGGAGGTGCTGTGACTGTTCGCATTTTTGGCAAGGAAGCACATCAATCTCCAAAGCTTGAAATGCGTTGGACGTTTGATCAATTGTCTGGTAAGGCTCATCTTGCTGGCAGGACGGCTTCTCCAACAGATTTCATGACTACGTATCAAAATCATAATGTTCAGGGTGACCTATCCGCACAAAACGCAGCAAATGATGAGTGGGTATGCGTTCCATACAGAGGCTTCCCGCATGTTTCCAAGATATATGCATCCAACTTCATTATGTTTATTGTATTCTGTTCTTTGTTCTTCATGCCGCACATGGCTGTGATTGCATTCTTTATTGTTTTGCGTAAAAGGTGGCGCTCATGGAAACAAATTGGTAAAGAATCAAATGGCCTGCGGGTTAATGGAAATGGACATGTGAATGAGAGCTAAGACTGACTTGTTTCTATGAGCTCTTACCATTGCTGCTGTACATAAACTACTTTGCAAATTATTAGTTGTGTAATATTAATCAATAAGAACACATTATTTGTTCGATGATCCGTCAAATGAGGAACAGAAGCGATGAGGCAGCTTGTGATGTATGTGGAGGGTCATTTCTCCAACAAGGAAGAACTCGAATTTACCTGTGTATTTTTCGAAATATATCAAAGGTATTTTTCGATAAATAACACATGAATACCTTTACATCTTACAAACTTTTCCAGGCTAGAGTAGAGAGTCACGCTCACGCATTGGAGATCAATCGTCATCACCATCACCCTTTAAAACACACCTCTCTTAAAATGAAACGGCAAGTTGGCCAATATAAAAGGCCACAACTGCACCATGGAAACAAATGAAAGCCAAAAGACTAAAGCAGCGCCAGAGGTGACCGACATTGAAAGCCGTAGGCGCAATCGTGCAATTCGTAATAAACTTTCTGCAAAGGCGTACAGAAAACGTAAAGAAGAGGCACTACAATCCCTACACAAGGATATCGAAGAATCTGATCAAGTGATACGAAGGCTCCAAAATGAGCTTGACGAGGTTGTATCGATGTCGTATTCATTGTAAACCTTTTGTTATGACTACCTCACAATACTTAATCCTTAACCCAATCTTTCCAAATCCATAGTCACGAGCAAAGACGTCTTCTCTATTGTTAACTGTCCGAGAAATGTCCAAATACATCGACCCAGAGAAAATGAAGTCTTTTATTCAGCAGAGTGGGTGCACAGATGATCCCGTGATAAGTTCAAATATATCAGCTGCTGTTGCCAACAGTAAAAACAGCTCTGATGATGACATCTCATCATCAACAAAAGACACCTATTAAAAAATCTGGGAGAATATCAACGTGAACTCTTTAACAATTATGATCAATAAAGCAGCCTATCATATACCAAAAGGCATGTCAATCATTACCACCAACTCTTGAAACAATGTGTTCATGAACACAAATGTCATAACTTTTGAAAAATGTCTTCAGCCGATTCGTGAACGATAGCCTCAAGATCATTTGAAATTTCAGCAATGCACTCGTCTAATATCGATTCCGCCAGTCTACTCAATGCAGATAAACAAAAAATAACAAGAAATGAAATCAGAATGTTACCAATTGATCACCACAAAAAGATAGGATAGATCTTACATTTGTACAATTTCGTGGCATTGCAAATTCCCATCTTTGACCAGACTTTTCTCTCTATCGTACGAGGCCATTTTGGACTGCCAAACATGATTGTGAATTTCTTCCTCTTTCTCTCTCGATATCATCACGGGTGGCTCCTCGTTTTCACTAACAGCTTTGTTTGGAGGTATATTACTCGTTTTATCTGATACCAAATTTGAATCTACAGTGTCCTGTGCAAATGTTCTTTCAGCAAGCTCACGATGAACTAGCTCCTCTTCAATCTCCACTTCATAAAGCAACTCTTCAAAAGCTTCCAAATTGGCACTGTGATCAATATACGTATTGCTTTGTTCTGCCACTTGAGGTGAGCTCTTTGAATAAGAATGCTGACTGTCACCTTCACCAGATTCGGAAACCTCATCTCCATCGCTCTCGACTGCATCCAGTGCAGCCTTTAATTTTGTCATGTCAAACGGCGATATGATTGCATCGCGAGTTCCAAGAAATGAAGAGGTTGAAGTGTGGCCTGTAGTTGATGTCGACGGTGCAATCTCGCATCTGCTAAAGTTTAACATTAATTCTCCATCTGCACGTTCTGAGTACTGTCGTATTCTAGATTTGGAGCCAGTGCCTTCCGACATTGGCCGCTCAACTGTTGACTGTTTAGAATTCTGTCCAAATTTAGACGGATAATGCCCGGTAGACGAAGTCACGGGCCTCGATTCATTCTCTTTTCCAACAGCGCTCGCAGGCCGTCTCACATTTTTCCTAATCGCAGGAGCAGAATTCGACCGCTCCTCAAACATGAACCTTTCATTCCAAGGCGCGGCATGAAGACGATTATTTTGTGATGTGCAAGGTCTGGACCTTCGTCGACCGTCAATCGTCCAGCGTTGATTGTCGTGGATTCGTTTTTGTTTGACGCGGAGTGCGGCTCGACGTCTGCCGTCGTTCTCGGTTGGGGCTATTTGCCATGCGGTTGATGTTTTCTTCATGGTATTTTTCTATCAGTCCGCGGTGCTGCTGCTTGAGTTATGATTAGCAGTTCTCTCTCTTGAGATCGTCGTCGACTGCAGCGTAGGTTGCTGGCAATTGTCACTGCAATTTGAATTGACGTCTCCCTCTCGTCCTTGCCTGTTTTTGCTTGCTTCGTCTCGAGTTTAAAATGAGGTCAGATTGACTGTCATAAGATACCCTCAGATACTTTAGATACGCTTTTAAAGTATCTTCTGGAAGGATAGTGACGTGTTTTGTTCTTGTGCCGCCCACCGGCACCGAGCAAAACTTCCATGACATGACAAACAACCCCCATCACCAAAGCCAACAAAAGCAAGCGCCATGACGACTTCCTTCACACTGATGCTGGCCAGATAGAGCACAATTTAATTTCAAGTCTCCCATTATTCATTACTTTCATCTGTCGATTTACATCAGTCCTATTCATCTGATAGAAGCCTCATCAAAATGGCCAAGTTCAGCCCACTCGCCGTCTCCAAATTCATCCTCCTCTCAACCATATTCTCATCCAACAATGCCTTCGTTCCAACCCCACAAACTGCCAAACTACCCACCACAAAACTTCTAGCTGAAACTCTAACCTACGAACAGATCGACTCACGCACCGGTAAACCCACCGGTACTTCTTTTCTCCCACCTGAAACTGTCGAACGTGCCTCGAAGGGAAGCAATATCGAAAAGGCCAAGTTGGAGAAGGATGGGACTAGTGCCTTTGTGGATGTTTATGAGTATGCTAGAAAGATTAGGGAGGGCGAGATGACTTGGGAGGAGGTTGAGAAGGCTGATTTGAATACGGTACGTGTTTGTTAAGTATTGAATTGAAAGTAACTTGTGTTTACTTGTTATCTGCTCGGTACTTGAACTTTGTTATGGTCATGCTATGATATTTACTTTGTTTTTGCACATACATTTCATTGCTCACACTTAATATCAACTTTTATACCCGAAACTCCAGAGGCTCAAGTTCGTAGGCATGCTCCACCGAGACAAACGCACCCCCGGCCAATTCATGATGCGCCTCAAGGTCCCCAACGGCATTGTCAACTCAGACCAAATGCGTTTCTACGCCGACTGCGTAGAAAAGTACGGAGAAGAAAAGGGCGTGGTAGACATTACTACTCGTCAGAACATTCAACTTCGCGGTGTCAAGATTGAAGATGCTCCGGATATTATTGAGGGGTTGCATGCGAGGAATCAGACGAGTTTTCAGAGTGCTCTTGATAGTGTTAGGAATATGGTTGGGAATCCGCTGGCGGGGATTGATGATGAGGAGCTGGTTGATACTCGAGAGGTACGTTTGAACTTCTTATTTTCAACGAATACTTTTCTTCACTCTATTACACTATGTATGTGCTTATTCTTTGTTCTTAGTTTTGCAATGCTCTAAATGATCTTGTTAGTCTAGATCCTGTTACCCAGACAAGAGGCAACCCCATGTGGGGCAACTTGCCCAGGAAGTTCAATATTGCTATATCTGGGTCAAGAGATGACTTTGCTCACACTCATATCAATGATATCGGTCTTGTACCGGTTGCTCATGCTTCTACTGGTGAAATGGGCTTTAATGTTGTCTTGGGTGTAAGTTTTTCTGAACTGCATTTGTCATTAATGTGTTTGTTTGTGCCCTCTCAAATATCGAATTCTCTTGTACCTAGGGATACATGTCGATCAAACGAGTTGCCGAGAGCATTCCAGCAGATATGTGGATCCCAGCCAACCGCGAATCAGTAGTTACTTTATCCGAAGCAATCCTTCGCATCTTCCGTGACGAAAGTGAGCGTAAGGATCGTCAAAAAGCACGTCTCATGTGGCTTGTTGAAAAGTACGGCGTAGCAGAATTCAAGGCGGAGGTAATCAAAGAAATTAAATCCTACAACCGTGGAGTGGCTGTTCAAGACGCTCAGCCTCTCCCTACTGAACCGTTTGAACGCAGAGAGCTGCTGGGCGTTCACAAGCAAAAGCAAGAAGGAAAATCACGTGTTGGAATATTGGTACCTACAGGTAGATTATCAGTTAAGGAGTGTCGTGCAATTGCAGACTTGGCAGATACCTATTCAGGAGGCGAGATTCGCTTGACTGTGGAACAAAATGTGATACTACCAAATGTTGATGACGGAAAGGTTGATGCATTGCTGAAAGAGGAGGCTGTAGGAAAAGGCTCTCGCCTCAAAGTTAACCCGGGCTTTATTGAAGGAAATGTTGTCAGCTGCACTGGTGCACAGTTCTGTGGGTTGGCGCTGATTGAGACTAAATCCAAGGCAGAATCAATTGCAATGAAACTTGAGGATTTGGTTACTGTTGATAGACCAATTCGTATTCATTGGACTGGCTGGTAAGTACTTTTCTTTCTAGTGATGTCTGTGTTCAGTTTGTCATCTGCCTCATGTTCTAATTCATTGCATTGCATGAAGCCCTAATTCTTGTGGACAGGTACAGGTTGCTGACATTGGAATAATGGGAGGCCCTGCAAGGAAATTGGATGAGGAAACTGGCAAGATGATGGCAGTACCAGGATGTAAAATCTTTGTAGGTGGCAGGATTGGTGAAGATGCTCACTTGGCATTGGAACCCTTTAAGGAGGGAATTCCTTTGGATGACGAATCACTTATTCCCGAGTTGGTTGAAATTCTCAAGACTCAGTTTGGGGCTGTGGACAAGAAGAGAAGGAAACGTGATGTTCTGAAGAAATTGGTTGGGTTGGCTTGAGCCCTGATTAAATGTACCAATAGATAGTTTTGTTCCATGGAGCATTTTTGTGCAATTTTACCATACTGGAGTTTTGTGGTAACTGCACCATGCTTGCAGCCCCTCCATCCTCAATTTTAGATACTAAAATAACTTTGACAAACAGTAATTTTTGTTAGCGGTTTCAGCTTTCTACGAGAAGTGAAGATGTTGCAAAGTGGTATTGTAGATTCATTTGCATTAAGTTGAGTTGGATCATCTCCAAAAGCAAAGGGTGGGGTTAGAAAAGCATTATGACTCCCTTGCTGACAAACCAGTCAAGCATATAGAACACCACATGAAGGAAGACAGTGCTCCAGCCCATTTGGACAGTTAAATACTTTACAAGATACACAAAGGAATCCAGGACAGTGGAAGATGGACCACCCCTCCTGTCTGTTCAGATGTTAGCAGCTTAAGGTATCACATGAGCTCGGCAAGTGAGTTAATAAAATGCAAACCCCCATCCAACAAGCCCAACTTTCCTACTCTTAAGACTCCTTGCACTCAGGACATATTGGACAACATGGAACTTCAATCCAATTTTCTCTTATTCACAAGTAATGCAAAGACCATGTTACTAGCATAAAGACTGAGCCAGCCCTGGAACACATCTCTGCCTATCCGAAAGAAGCACTACACATTGTTTTTCAGAATAATCTGTTCAAATTTGGCGTCACATTCTAACGTCAAAACTCTGGTACTGGTATAGGTACCCCACCAGCACAACGTGGGCTACTATTTTTATGCATTACAAGATAAACATCTACGAGAACAATGGCTTCGATTACTCATCTTGGTGTATGAAAGTAGATTCAGATCCAATTCAAAATGAAAGAAAACTGGGCCAAGTTCTGTGAAGACATGAACAACTGGCATGAATTGATGTGGAATTGCACCACTCGATCCACTTTGGTCAACTTTATTGTCCTAATCATTACAATCGTGGACAGCAAGCTGGAAACTCCTCTCTATGAAAAGGTGGAAACTTATACCTCTACATTTCACCTCACACTTAACACCTACGTGATATAATTACAGGACTGGTATTCAGCGAAGTCGTTTGGGTTCAATGTCTCTGCTCCAGGAAAGTGGATGCGGATGCAGGCAAAAAAATCCAAGAATTCTTCCACCATCTCCTAGCTAGAAAACATTTACAAGAAGCCCTGGACCCTTTATTCTTGGGCCGAAGAAAATGCCACAAACTTTCGCAACAGAAGTTCATAAGAGAAGGAGGAGATGCGACAAAGGAAGTGGAAAGATTTCCACCATCAAGTGTTTTTCATCTTCAGTTTCATCCAGAAGACCCTTATGCACGAGAGATCCAATCTCTCTGGTGTGAGCATGTTTCAATGCCAGAAGAAGCACTGCCCCTCCGAGAAATGAAAGAAGAAGAAGGAGTGAAGGCGGGGTTTACAAATTGGTGGTTACTTAAAGCTGTCCACTAAATTTGAAGAATAAGTAATATGTGAGTGTCATACCTATGTAATTCAAAAAATGAAGATTGAAAGACCGCATCTCTCTAATCTACTTTTCATTTTCTTTTTTCCTCACAAAATATCAATTCTATTACTTTAATAGAATCTAAGACAAGCAGATCTTCTCTTTTGCCCAAACAGAAATTGTCTAGCTTGATGCATGTGATCTGTTATTTTTTGTGGGAAGGGCCATGAACATCAACACGTATGTTCCTTCTTTTCAACTAATTGGGAGCATCGGCCCTTGAGTTAAAAAAATCTGTGTTTAAATCAAAACCAACTCAAAGCACAAAGCCACAATCGAGCTTGTGAAGAGCAATACGGCTTGTGTTGCTGTCCAATAACTTGTGTTTATCGTGTTGCCCCTCCATGGATAAGATTCTAAAGTTAATACAATTGGTGTTAATAGCTCTAAAAAGAGACTTCAACCACGAACTACATTCTACAATGATATCTTGCCTAACAAATCTAGCAATTTCAATTTACTCTACAAAGTTAAAAACCAATTTTGTCGATTGGTTTGCCAAAAATCATGTTAGAGTCACAAACAAAAGAGGCATTGCACAATGATGATCTGATTCTCTTGTATTATAGCTTGATCGGCCTGTCTCTTGCGGGCTGTGTCATTGTTTGATATGATGTTGGGGATGATTTTGGCTTTATTCTCAACATGTCATGACATGTGATTTTAGTGTTGAGAGCTCCATAATTCTTAAATAGATGATCCAAATTCATACTTCATTTAACTATGACAGCCACCCTAAATGGCTTTGAATGAACCTCTCTGACATGCCACTGAATCTACACAACATCCTCCTTGCAGCTATTGTTGAACACCTTAAACTCTGAAGAAAAAAGATGCATTCTGTCCAAAATGAGGCCACCCCTTCTTTGAGGATCTGTGTCAAGAAATCCGACAGAATAATGCACAATGAATCTCTCCCTACAATTAAAGCAGAGTTGGGAGAAGTTCTCAACAGTGGATGTATCATTCGTCCAATGATGAGTACAAAAGTTGCCTGCAACAACAATTCAAATGGTGGGATACGGTACTTGTTGTCAATGGAACTGGTAATGGCCTGGATTGACAATGAGTGTATAAAGTGGTAAAGCATGCACAAGGAGTGGTATCAGCTAGGTGAAAGATCATGGGGGGTGGTCGCTATTAAAAAATAGCAAAAAATCAAGCCCGGAAGAGATCAAATTGCAAAGATCCATGTTAAATTTTGTTGCGCAGCTGAATAGCTATCGATCTGCTTTCATATGCAAAATCTATAGCAGTTGGGGAAATGGGTATGAGCATGAGCATTCTTAGCCATGTCATTGGGTGGCTTGAATGATGCTTACATCAATGTTATTAATTTCACTCCTCATTTACCTTAACTCTTTTTGTAACTACTTATCTCTTCATCGCTATTATGAAGGATGTGAGGGGGGCATGTTGTCGCTTGTCCTTGGCTATTTTGGATAACAACAATGGGCAACTGTTGGACTCAATTATTATGAAGTTCCATGTCTTTCATAATTGAATTGTGCGCCAACTGACCTCTATGATTGTGGTGTGGCTTCAACAGAGGTGTCACTGAAAAAATAAGTGGGCAAAAATAAAGTGGTGGAGCATGCCGCGCAAAACCGCCCGCACATCACAACCGACAACCGCACATCTCTACATCGCAACCTATCGCAACCATCAACCATATCGCAACCCTACCACAACCACCATGAACAACAAACCCGCACTCACACTACCCCCAATCAAATCCCTACCATTCGGAATCTATCCCCCATCAGCCTACCCCACACAATCGTTCTTTGAATCCTCATCATTGCTGCTTCCATCACTCATCATTCCCGCTCGACGAACTGGTGAAGTGCAAAAGCTGTTGAAAGATCTGGTGTTCACTGAACCGAAACGAAAGAGTGTTTATCCATTAGAAGAAGGGGTTGATTATAAAGCAGATGATTGTGATGGAGGTTATGATTCTAAGAAAGAGCGAAAGATAATCCTTGTTCGTGATGGCGAATCAAATGGTAATGGTGATTGCAATGTTATCGATGACCCAGTCTTTGAAGATGCACGTATCAAATCACTTCTTGAGTCTGCTCAATCAAACACGACAAATTCAGACTCGACAACATCTCCTCCTGGTAGAGCTGAAATACGAAAGTCGCAAATTAATCTCCCGGCCTCACCCTATTCATTGTTAACCGTAGATCAAGTCCTACGTCACCTCCTACCAATGAATCTAGAAGAAATACCATCCTCCTTTGAGATAGCGGGTCACATAGCCCATCTCAACCTCCGTTCCGAAAGCTTACCGTATAAATATCTAATAGGCAAAGCAATAATCGATAAAAATCCACGAATAAGAGTGGTAGTCAATAAAATTGGCAATATTGAGAATGAGTTTCGCACTTTTCCTATGGAGATTTTGGCCGGTGAGGGTTTAGATTTGGATATCTTGAACAAGCTATGCGAGAATAAAGATGTAGAAGACGTGACAACAAAAGATTTTACAGTTGATGCAAATGCAGAGGCTGGAATGCAAATCCAATGCAAAATTGGACAAGAACACGCATCATCACTTATGGAAGTACAATTAAAAGAACACGGATGTAGGTTCAAATTGGATTTTGCTAGTGTCTATTGGAATTCACGGTTGCAGGGTGAGCATGGCCGCTTGGTTCAGTACATTGTACAACATGCTCAAAAATCAATGAAAGACAATCACGAATCAAATGCAAGTGGATCAACAGAGAGGCAGTGTATAGTAGCCGATGCAATGGCAGGAGTAGGCCCCTTTGCCATCCCTCTGACCTCCTCCAACTCCACCCATTATCACTCTACACCCATAACATGCCATGCGAATGATTTAAACCCCGTGAGCTTCAAATACCTCCAGACCAATGCGAAGCTAAACAGATGCTTTGCCGACAGACTTACATGTTACAATCTTGACGCTCGGGAGTTTATACACAAAATGAATGAAGTGAATCCACACCATTTCATCATGAATTTGCCGGCGATGGCTCCAGAGTTTTTAGATGCATTCCGCGGGTGGAAGTTTGATAAATGTGATTCGGTGGGACCGATGGTTCATGTTCATTGTTTTGGTGAAAAAGCACGTGGCCCTGAGGATACTGAACGGATCGAAAAGGCTGTATTGCAACGTTGTGAAGTAGCTTTTGGGTGTGTCGGGAGTTTAACTGATTCTAAATCAGAGGTGGAGGTGAGAGTGATTAGAGATGTGGGACCAAGGAAGAATATGTTGTGTGTTAGTTTCCGGTTGCCTAGAGAGGTTGAGGGTGTGGAGAAATTGGTGCTTAAAAATGATGAATCAGGGAGTGGTAGTGTTGAGAAAAGGCAGAGAGATACAGAAAATGATGGAGACAGTAGTTCCACTAAACGTAG
>JALLAY010000656.1:0-13564 GCA_036939635.1 Cyclotella baltica
TTTTATATTACGATATTCTTTCTAAACTTTAAAAAATAATCTCTAGCGGCTGCTGTGCAATCTCAGAAAAACAATTCATTCTCAAGAGAACATAAACTTCCTTTCTGGCCTTCTTGAAAATTACGATCCCAAGCCAACTGGATCAACTCCCACACAGATCCAGAGACATTCGAGTAGACACTGTCGTTGTATGGCGAGACGATAGGCCAAAATCATGTGACCTGTCAAGAGACATTCTCCTCTAGCTAAAACAAAAAAAGAACTTCAACTAAAAACCAAACCAAACCCGGGAACAAAGTAGAATGGTAGATTGAATAAGTAGGCCAAAACCGTTTGACACATGACGTGTGGCTCGCTGATATTCCGCGTTCTTCTGTGCTGTATATCGTGTACAAATTGAACGTCATTTATTTCTAAGCAGTCTTTTCTCGTCGTTTTATTACCCAATTGTACTGAATTTCAGCGATGTTTTTGATGTTGTGGAATGTCTTCGTCAAGTTTGATCAAGTATGGAATTTCCACAAATGCCTGCGCGATAATAAGCCTTCCCTTGCTTTGTCTTTCGTTGCGTTTGGTTGCGTTCAAAAAAAGGTTCCACAAGCCAAGAACCTTCACAAATCTGCTCAATCCCAATCTTCAACCAACAACAACACCAAAACACCAAACAACAGACTTTACACAATACTTAACAAAAGGAGTAGACCAAGCCATCCATTGAACAAAACAACCATGAATCCTCAATCCATAACCCTCGACGAGTACGAAGCTGCCTGCTCCATCGCGAGTCTCGTGAATATGGATACTGCTGAAGAGGCCGCCCCGTCTCCTTCGAAATGTGAAAGCCATGATAATGACATTTGCCCCAAAGTGAATTGTGCAAGGACTATCGCCACCACCGTTGCGGATGTGGATGGAGGCAAGAAGCCCACAGCTGATCAGAGCAAATCTGAAGCTGCCCCGTCCCCCTTAAAACGTGAAGGCTGTGCGATGAATGATGGCCCCGTACCGAAAGTCGCAAGAACTTTCATCACTGCCGCCGCCCCGGATGTAAAGGAAGTCAAGAAACCCGAACCTCATAAAGCTGCCATGACTCTTCTCGCAGCCGCGCCCAACTTGTACAACGATGCCCAAGGCAATATCGAAGACTCTGATCGGCCGACTAGTTTAAGTGGTCTTCGGCACGTGACTGCCTCGTCCACGAACTTGTATGACGTTCATGGCCCCTCGAACTCAATGCATTTGGGGACTTCAGTTGCGGCACAAGATGCTACCGATTACTATAAACTACTTCTAACCCGCCAGTCCCAAGCAAACATTTCAACTGAGTACTCTGATCAAGCTACTTTTGATCGCCAAACTGCGTCCACAACAGCGACTCAGGTCATTATTATGAGTAACATGGTCCACCAGTACCCAACGTTCGATATTACTGCCAAATTTCAACGAGAAGTAAAATCGAACATAATTTTTCAGATACTCCAAAAATACGAAAGCATCCACAGCAGCACTGGTGCCGCAGGTCATATGGACCATGTTACCAGTAATGTTACTCATGTCCAGCACCAAGCAGCGCACTTTGTTGGTTCATCCAGTGGAAATAGCATCATTAATATGCTCATGCAAGGCGTTGGTCAACAGAATCAAACTAACGGTGGCTATGGATTTGGAGGTCTACCATAGAAAAAAGCTTTTTGGTGTGGTATGAAAAGACGTCACTTAGTTTGGGGATATTATGAAATATTTTGGGGCAAGAACTATGTTTAGCTCTCCCTGTTTCGGCTTTGGAGGTCATGTATTTGCATCCTCTACAATAATATATAAATCCAATTATAACTGCAATTAATCAATAACTGTTTTTTTCTTGGCAATTAATATTCGCGCAGACATTATTTGTTACAATCAGAACTCTCTGAGAAGTCCAACAAATCAATGTGTTCTTGAACAAGATACCTGTTTAGTAAGGATATTGATTGCATAGGACGTACCTATAATAGAATCTAGTCATGAATGAATTTATTTGAACAGGTTTGGGCTACTTGCTGTTTCTATTTGTGGGTGCAGTGTACACATCATAATCTTCCTTCATCTTATTTCATCACAAAGATTGAGACTCTCATACACGTAAGGACACTGAAGAAGCACTTAACTGCATAAACAAGAAGGTGAAGGTGATTAATTGCAGATAATGCACACTGTGATGTGAAGTACAAACCTTGGTACATAATGAAAATTTATTTAATGTGAACCATCTTCTACAAGATCAATTAAATTGTTTCGTGTCAAGTGGAGGCAGAAGATTCATTGTAGTGTGAGATGGTTTCAACATTGAGTAAGCCAAATTTCAATGATGGTTCAAAAATGACTGAAAGTAGAGTTATGCCAAGAGCATCTTTCAAACAAAGACCCTGCTTTTGTGAAGTCTCGTCAAGAAGATTTGGAAGGTTGCACATGTGTGTTCTGCTGTGGTTTTCTTGTCTACTCCTCATACTACCTCCTGAATAATCCCGTGTCAAGAACTAGGATGAGTCCCTCAGCAATCGTCAATTATTCATCATCTGTTTTTGGTGGTCCAAAGAAATGGCCTTTGATCATACCATTACAAATTTTGTGGTTCATATCTTCATACTCGCTGTTTATAGGGTTTCGTGCCATTTTCATTTTGAATTTTGGCATTGTTTGCGCTGGTATGATGCAATGAGACTAGACGTAGTGATTTCAAAGCTGGGTAAAATATATGCAATAGTCGTATTTGGATGTGCCGATGCGGATGAATGCTGTAACGATATTTTGACGCACCTTGGAATCAAGACTATTCTTGGTCATCTCAATAAAAACCTCGTCTGTGTTTACCATGTGTTCATATAATTTCTTGTTGTTTTGCCACATCAAGGGTACGGTGTGGTTCTGGACATCGTTTGTGTCCATGACATAAGGGTGTTTGGTGCTGAAGGTGGTTTTATTGGTGCTACTAAGGTTTTGATAGTGACTTGTGAGTAGATGTTTATAGGTAGGCATCACCACATCATTTTAAAGTTCAAATGTTTGCAATCAATGTTTTGTGCTTGTTCGGCCAACCTGATAAGGTAGCTGGGTAAGGTTGGGGTGTTCGGTCTTCTTGGAAATACTAACACTATGTCTCCACTTTCCATAATGGATTTTACCGTGGTGATTTCCATTGCTGTTAGGATGCAATATCTGCAGGAAGATTATTGTTAATTGTTACTTAGTTCTGTCATTAATTGATAAACTTGGAAAACGTATGAGCTAATTGAGATGCCTCAAGAGTGGTTCTGCTGGACTGCGCTGCAGAGGCCCGTGTATGTGGGTTACACGTGGAATTGCCTTTAAGCCTACACATGTAAGGTCTGGGTAGATATGCTTACGTAAGGTGTTTGACTTATGTGTGGTCTTGTCTTTCAGCTTTGGCTACCTAGGATGAATGAAAAGATGAGCAAGTGATTGACGTTTGTTGTAGATATATGATGAGTGTTAGGTTTGTGATAATTTGTGTGAGAATGTGTGTGGTCACAAATTAAATTCATGCACTCATTCGAGTGGAACTGAAGTTCAAGTAAGTCTTGAACATTGAAGACAATCACAAGACATTGTCAAGATAGCAAAGATGCTGTACAGGTGCTGAGTGGCAGAAGGTGCTAGATATGTTTAGTGAGTGTCCGGTGGGTGTGGATTCCTGATAGGATTGTGAGTGGTTGAGTGATGATCAGACAATAACTAGAGGTATTCATTGTTCAATTCCAAGCCAAGCCTGCAAAGCCCTAGCACCTTCAATTTTGGGTTTCAGAAGTAGTACCAATAGCATTTATGAATAGGTTCATTGTCCCATAATTGCGAATGATCTCAGATTTTCCGTTGGAGGTCCGGTTGTTGAGATAAAGCACTTCACCGAAATCGCCGAGCTGCCTTTATTTTTTGGGCAAATCAATTCCAACTCACTTTAAATGCTGTATCTCGGCTTCTAGTGGTCTGTTTGACCTGGTTTTTAAGTTGTATGTGGCAGGTACTCTCTCTGGGCTGTCCTATGACCCATCATTTATAGCTAGGGACCATCCTAAATATGAAGATATATTACCAATTTGTATGGTGAAAGCAAGATAGTGTACCTCGCTTGATAATAGCATCTTGTACCCAATGAACTATAGCATACGGCATTCACATAGTAATAATTATTTTATCCAAAAATGACTTTGAAAAATGTACGTTTTTACTAGGCAAAGCTAGTGTGGAATTGATTTGCTATTGGCATTGATTAATGATTGCCCATCTAGGCAGCCTTGATTGATGGCTTTCGGGCCACTGGTGAATTGAAGATGCATGGGCCTCTGACAGACATACCCTTGTTAATGTCTTCAAAACACAACAAAAGAATGATGTTATCACTTAAACTAAAGGTGGTAGCAATTGTCCATTTACGTATGTACTTTACAAGAAGTTAATGCAGTGTCTACTTAGAATGCACGAAATGCTCACGTTCCAATCATGTGAAAAGGTGTGAAAAAGTCTCTCTCTCTCTCTCTCTCTCTCTCTCTCTCTCTCTCTAGTCTAACACCATCAGTCCCAGACATCAATGAAAGGGCAAATATGTACAAGAAGCCCAGATAAAAAACGAAAAGGTGCAACATGACAATATTAGGAGCGAAAGTGAATCACACTCCACCATGGTATCCAGCAACTATTCAAAGACGAATACTTCCACCATCATCACTCTTAGCCTCTGCAGATTCCGCAGCACCGCTACTCGCCATTGTAGGCCACCCACTTCCCTCCGTGTGCATATTTTGCCACTCCATCCCTGGGTCAAATAATTTCGCAAAATCCATCTCCTGCATTTGATAAGTTATGGTTAAAATCGTTAGCTATATAAAATTAAACATATTCATAAGAAGTAGCTTACCATTTCTTCCAACGTAGGTCCTCGTCCATCATTCCCTGCATCAAGATTGTTCCATGACATGAGTGGGTCTTCTAAATGTATAGCTTCGGTGCAATGAGTGTTGTTTGGGGGGTCGGAAATGTGATTCGCAGCAGCGGCAAGGTTGTTATTTGATGAGGATGTGGGATGGCCCAAAGAAGGTGGGGGCAAAAGACCCTGAGAGGAGGGTGGATGATTGGGGTGAGACTGGCTCATTCGCTCTGCCGCCATTCCCGCTGCAGCCAGTGCTCGAGCCTGGCGTTCTCGGTCTTGAGCATCTTGCTGCATTAGCGAGCGTTGTTCGGGGGTGTAGGCGCTTGCCGCGTGCTGTTGATGATACAGAGTCGGAGCTGCGGGTGCTGGTTTTGCTGGAGCAATTTGAGCTGACATGAGGATACCTAGTCCTGTTTGAGGGCCATCCTGTGATGTTCGAAAGCTCGTATGATATTGAGTCTGGGTAGTTGTTGGTTGTGCCAGAGTTGGACCATCTAATGACATGGCAGGAGGACTTCCTGTCCCCGCAGACACAGACATGCCATTCATATATGGAGTCATACCAGTCGATCCCGAGCGAGGAGTCAGAGATGGACTTGGTTGAGACTGGAATGAATTGCTTCTCAAACGCGATCCACCTGGGCTTCCGGATGGACCTAGTAACGGACTTGACATTTGCTTCTGCTTCGACCGTTTCATTTGAATACATAGTTCAGGTTTGTCGCGATGGAACCACTCGTGACGGTAGGCTCCTGCATCTGGACCCTTGGTGATTCGACGAAAGCCATAGAGATTGAGCTGTCTCTGAAATGATGTGAGCTAATAAATATACCAGCAGACAGCAAATGTGTGAGAGATTGAATGATGGAGAGTGTGTAATGTCAAATCAACTAATCTCTCATAACCAACCTTAGTATGCCTGAAATACCTCGGTAAAATATCCGACACAAACCGATCATTATCCCTAACAATGAACGCATCCCCCCTCGGCAACCAACTAACAACATTCGCCTCCTCCTTCCCCAACATGTCAAACAATTTCCTCGGAAAAGGATTAGAATGAGACTGTCTCGCCTTACCCTTTTTAGTAGTTGTCACTGGAGCATCAGGACTGCCAGGCGAGGTTCCCAATATATCATCCAGCAAATCATCTTGAAGAGCGTCGTAAAATCCCGCTTCAGGGATAGAAGAAGCATTAGCTTGTAGATAGTTATTCTTGAGACTGTGCGATATACCTCCCGTGGGAAGACTGTGATGCCCCAGAGGAGTGGGGACACCCGATGGCGTCAAACTATTTCTCGAGGCGCTTCGCGTAGTCATCATTGTAGCGGGGGCACTGGTAGAAAGCGCAGAAGTGTTGTTGAGAGCGGCGCCAATTCCCCCCTCTTGTTCCTGCTGCGCCCTGGCAAAATTCTCTCTTAGTTCTTCCTCGCTGGACTTTCTGCCAATTCCATATTGCACACCTTGCAGTTGCGGCTGTGCATATTGCTGTTTGAGCCTCATTTTCTCTTCCTTCTTCCTCCGGACTTTTTCCTTGGCATCCCTAAACCCCGCCAGATACATTTGTTTCAACTCCTCTCTTTGTGCTGCGGGAAAATGCGAGAGATTTGGTAATTTAGCCGGAGGGGAGCCTGGCGCTTGAAGTTCTCCATTTTCTCCCCCGACATGGTTTGAATCACCGTCAGCTAAATTGGGACAACTCAACCTCCCCTCTAGATAACTTAATCCCTCCCTCTCGGCACTTCCGGCGTCTTTTCCCCCCTCTAATGAGTGCATGGCACGATCTATAGATTCTTCCATGACATGATCCAACAGTGGTGAGAGTGGTACATCCATTGAGCTTAGTGAGAATGTTGATGAGTTTATGGAGGCATTGCCTTGGATGGAGTCTAGGGCGGATCCAATCGTAAAGTCAGATGAGTTGGTGTTGGTTCTTCTATAGTTGGCGTCCATGTTGTTGTTTGGGTTGGAAGCAGGCTGATCCAGAGAGGCATTAAGACTGCTGGAGGAATTGTGTGGTAAAGGCGGGACGTAGGGTTTGTCCTCTGGAATTGCCTCGTTGGTCCCCAATCCAGTATTTTCTTCAAATTGAGTGTTGGCAGTTGCAGTATTGCTGTACTCGGCTACAGCAGTGGCAATTTGAGAATGCATCTCTTCAGTGATTTCATTGTTGACGCTTTGAGTGTTTGTTGATTCTAGGAAGCTTATGACTCCTTCAGCTATTTCATCTTCGTTAATGTTGTCCATGGTATCTGAGTTCATATTTTCTGAATTATGTGTCTCTTCTTTCATCTTAACTTGCACCTCTTCTTTGACACCAGCTTCCGTTGCTTCCATCTCCCCCGTTCCAGAAGCAGACAAGTTAAAATGCTCCACAGCAGGACCTGTAGCAGCTCCCGTAGAAGAAGTGGGTGTCACCTCGGGTAAATCTCCCTCCGAGGAATTAAGTTCTACGGGTCGTGCACCGTTAGTATTCATGGCGGGTGAATCACCTTCCACGGGGATTTGCTGCGCCGATGAATTAGTTTCTTTGTCTTCTATGGCAGCGGTTCGACGTGTTTGCATTGCTGTCAGGGTTGTTGCGTGTTCAATCGATATTTATTAATTCACCCGCTTCGGGGGGCTGATATGTTAAATGTTGTTATTTTCAGTGTTGACGTGACGAATCTGCAGTATGGACTAATCACAGCGCCCTCTCCGTTCAATCAATCAATTGATATGTTATTACAACCTATAACAAAGGGCAGTGAAGAGAAATAAGTTGACATAGATTCACTGATGTTGACACAAACACGAGATGTGTCACGGAGATGACACCAAAAAAATGCACGACATAAAACAATGCGATATATCACGACACAAAACTTAAAACTACCGGCTATTACCTACCAACTAACGACAAATAGATTAATAACATAAAACATAACACACGGTCTCTCAAAAGCGATCTCCTCACCGATAAAATGTTTTGTTAATGTACATGGCCCCATCGATCAATGAAAGTCAATGCATCCGTGCTACAGTTAGTATGAATACTGCTATGAATAAAAATGGACCAAGCGGCCCCCCTGCAACTGGGACTAAAAAAACGGTTTTTTGGGGGGGGCATTAAAAAATGACGGCAGTTTTCAGGACACGTGTTCGAATGTGTGTTGGTTCCGAGATATTTTGGGAAGCTTCGCTTGTAGACGATTGGGTTCCTCATTGTTTTTAGTGCGTATGTGCCATGTTCGCTTTTGGACGATTGTGTTCTCAAAACATATCCCGTGACGTGACACGTTTCAATTCATGGTGGTATGCAATCGTGTGTACCTAGATAGAGGAAGCCAAGTTAAAACCACTTTTTTGAAAGTGTAGTAAATAGCTAACCACTTTTTGACAAATTGGCTTGGCGTGGTTTCAAACCATTTGTTGAGGTGTAAGGGTTTAAAAGGTAATGATTCATTTAGATAATTTAATAACCTAGTCTATAGAATGGACTGGTTGCTTTTCAGTCAATTTCAATTGACATCATTTCCATGACCTCCATTTTTACTTTCTTCGCCTCTCTGAAACTTGAAATTAAAAATTTCTCGGCATGGAAAAAATAGGTTGATAAAGACTACCTAGGCATTCATCGAGCCTGAAAACCCACTGATGAGGTTTTTCTGGAGTTTATCACTAGATGTGTCTGAATAAAACTCCACTGAGCCAATGGAGAAAATTGTTTGCAACGAAACCTTCGATTTCACTCAAATTTAGAATTCAATCAGAAGAATTTTAATCTAGAGAGAAGCAGTCATCTTCAATTGATCACCATTATAGGTTAATAAAGACTAGGTGATTTTCTCCACCGACAACGTGAGATCAAAGGAGTTTATATTCAGACACGTCAGTGATAAACTCCAGAAAAACTTCAAATGACTAAGTTTTCGGGGCCGATGAACACCTAGTCTTTATTAACCTATGATGGAAATGATAGACTTTTGATTCATCCCATGCCATGGCCATTATCTTTTGACAATATTCACCGTAGATTATTCTCCATTGGTGGTTGATTGTTTGGTCACTGACTTCTTTTTGCCATCGAACACATCCAAGAGGAAGCGCCTCCTATCAAGAAGAAATACAAAACAGTTGAAGCAGGTTTGAAGAGACCTCACAAAATCAATCTCAAAGATATCAGTCAACAAGTTTATGGCATCAATCCGGGAGACATGCCACCTGCCAACAATGCAGATGACAACAAAGAGGCTGGAAAGGCCAAACTCAGTCAACTCAGTCAAAATGCATTTGAAGCGATGAAATCCAATTGTCATAGGCTGCTGGGTGGTTACTACAAGTCAGTGCTTGGTGGTCCTAATGTTTCCAATCTACATGCATTAATGAAGATTTCAGGAGATGATGTTATAGATGAGATCAGATGAAAATAAAGCAAAAAGAGAAGAAGATTGCAACAACGAGTCATGCAAAAGCAAAAGCTACTAACCTCTCTAACCCTGACCATTTGATCCACCCGTCATCTTGTGGCACTGTCTCCGAGACTGTCACTCAAACTGTTGTTGAGTTAGCTACAAGTGGTTTTGCTCAAACTCTCATCAAACAAGTCACCAATGCTGCAACCTGATTGATCAAATCCTCTCCCAAAGATGTTGTTAAATTGCCAAAAGGGACCATCAATGACTTTGTTGAATTACCGACTAGGACGTAGTCCAATGAAATGATGTTGTTGAATTGTCAATCACGACTGAGACCAATGAAAAAATTGCAGGCCAATGGACATGATGTTCCTGTTCCAACCAGAGGTGGGACTTGCCAGTACAACTTTAGTGAAGAAAAACTCATTCAAAGACCATGGGAGGCTCCAACCAATGAACTGAATTGGTTCTGAATCATCGCAAAACCAAGAACAACCCTTCACCTCATGTCATCTTAGACAACTCATATTGTACTTTGAATCTGATGATGATGTCTCTTAATAGTGGGAAGAAAGTGACGAAGATAGCGAAGATTGAATGTGTATTGAATGTCACCAAAACACATTCGATTGTCACTATTTTATTGACATCAAAGTGCATTATTGTATTGTTTGTTGTTTGCTCCAGTTGTTGCATGATTCCCAACAAGTAGATTGTCCTGTCAAGGGTTGATGGTGAGGGAGAGAGGTTTAGGACTTGTGTCCAAGGAGAAAGTGTGCATGTCGCTACCAGAAGCATGGCAGTCACTTATTTGCCGATCAAGTCACCAATCACTCAAACTAGTCACTTTTACCACTTACTTTATCCTTAATAGGAATCAGTATATTTCCTGCTGATGTTTAACAAAATCTCCATGATTTCCACCACTGCTCTCACACTTTTTACTTCTTTCATGTCCGCAACAACATCTTGTATTCTCCCCCCCCCCTCATCCATTGTGCTATAACTTTCCAGTAAATTCAGCCCCATCCACCCAGTACTGACTATGTTCTTGTCATTGACATCATACCATTGGCTCAGTGGCAACATCTTGATTCAACACTTCAACACCAGTTCCATTGTCTCCTTCCATAGTCTCCATCACTCCATACGTAGTTTCTCTTGACTTTGTTTGTTTCTTTGACAGTGTGCTGTTGATACCACCTTTTCATCATCAATAATCCAGTCCTTTTTTACATTTTGTTTTTGTTGACTGCACATTGTCTTAATAACTTCTCACTATCCATCAACAACAATTCCTCACGTCCACTCAACTCCTCGTTGTACCTGAACCAATATGGAAGGGAAACGAACGGTGAACCCATGTGAATGAAAAAGATACACTGTCTCTGCTCCCAGCAGACAAAAAAAACACCAAGAAAAACTCCCCATTTCACTGACCATGACAAGACATCTTTTACTTTTAATAATCCCAAGTCTGCAAGTATACCCTTAACTTTGAGTAGTATTTTTGGGAAGTTACGTACACCTGCAGCCTCTTCTGCTCCTGCCACCCCAGATACACCCAAATTACCTGTCAAGAAGAAGCAACGTGGTAGGTCACAAAGCACTGACGGCAAGACAAAGATGACTGGCCCATCTGCTAGATCGAAATCGAGAGAGAAGTTATCACCTGCCAGGTCTAAATCAAAGGAGAAGGCAGTATTGACTGAGAAAGATAAAAAGAAGAAGTCTGTCATTCCTAAGGAAACCTTTAGTGAAACTGAAGTTGCTTCTCCCAAGCCTCCCCCTCCTCAGAAGAAGATCAAACCTCTCGCCAACCAAGGCTTTAGACAAGGTAGCATAATGGTGAGAAAGAAAGAATCACTCCAACATCATGTGTACAACAAGCTTGGCCTAGTTCTTACTATCCTCCAGAAAGTTGAAGGTGTAAGTAACTGTTGTTTTGCAAATGCAAGAGATGATTCAGATCAAGATGTCTTAATCTCTACCAATCAAATGTCTATGGCTCATGTTGATGTCGAGGAATATTTTGTCTTTTCTGGTCCTGTGAAGCAATGGAATGGTGTGAATATTCCAGAAGAAAAAAACAAGGTAGATTATTTTTATTGTAGGCTGGTATAGACATTAACAAATTTTGGAAGCAGTCACCATTGATTTGACGGATCATCAAATTACTCTTGATTACAAGACCTGAAGGGTCCAGCTCTCTGGGGTTCTCATAAAAAAATGGAGAAATCCTGTCACAAATTTTAAACTTTTTTGTTCTGCAGATAAACTATCGAGTTTATCATGACCGTGTTAGTACGATTGGAGACGGCTGGAGACGGCTTGGGACAGTTTTTGGAAACGGTTCTTGAGACAGTTTGGATTTGAAGACGGTTTTTGGTGACGATGAATTTCGTACTAGGCTATCTTTTTTTCTGTATTGCATTGATTAATTCAGTAACCTAATAATTAGAGGACACCTTTGCTCTCATGTGTATGACCACTGATACCCATGTGATTCACTAAGTATACACTTGCGTTGAGATATTATAGGTGACGTGGTGAAGCTTTTGGTTTAAATGGAGTATACTTTTTTTTATCATGTGTATCACAAATGATCCATTGTGAATGTTTGTCAGATGACGTGGTGATTGTTTTGGCGACGTTAGTCTCATTATGTACTAAAAATAGATAGGAAACTTTACTTAATAAATGGAGGATACCATTGACAACATGTGTATCACAAATGATTCCTGTCAGATCGTTGAGGCAGTTGAGTGATTTTTACCATAATGGTTCGAAGTGGCTTGAGACGGCGGTCGTGAAAATCGGCATTTTTTTGGACGCCCAAATTTTCTCAGTGAAGTTCATTGCACTACCTACCTTTTTCAGCGGTTGAGGTGAGGGGTAAGAAACGTCAAAAACTCCACCCAAATTTGGATAATCACGAAACAATTACTATTAAATGATTTTTTGTTGATCTTCTACCGATACACACGAAAAGTTTCTTTTCATGTTTCATGTGTATCAAAAGAAGCTCGTTCAAACGGAAGAACGACTTGCTAAGTATCAGTTCCTACATAATTTATTCAAAATGGCGGGAAAATTCTACGTTTTAACCTCTCACTTTAACCACACAAAAAAGGTGAGTAATGGGATGAGAATATGTGAGTTATATTAAGAAATTCCAAGAAATGAAGTTAGTCTTGTCAGCAGTAGAAGTGTCATTTTTCGTAGGATTCTAACAAAAAACTTTTGACTCACATGAAATTTGAAGAGGGGAGAAGTCCAAAGATAGTGCATGGTTAAAGATGGTCTGGTGCATGACCGAGATTGATGTTCATTTTTTCCATATTTTTGATAGTTTTTGGTAGAGCTCATGATTTCCACAATTGAAATTGTGGAGTTCACACTGTTCACACTGTCCACAAATTGTCAAATTCTGGAATGAGTGTTACAAAATTATCAAAAATATGAAAAAGTCGAAATTACCACTAAGTAAAGACTGCGGCCTTAGTCAGTGTGATAAGTCCAGCTGGTTGCAGTTAGTTTGAAGGCAGCAGTGCCAAGGGAGGGATGTGTGAAGATTAGGAGCCAAATCCGACTCGGTCATCACTGGTTTATTTGTTTTCATTGAGAAAGTCTTGCTTATTGCGAACATTGGCATTGTTCTCATCAATGATTGCATCTCCTGCTTCTATCAATTGTATCACTCAACTGAGAGAGGAAAGACAATAAAAGCTGTTTGATAATTGCTCTGGATCTAGCTGCATCTTTATTTGCTATCGGCTGAGGAATGTGTTGGTTCTTTTTGAGTATAATTGGTTAGAAGATGCTAGAATAATCTCATTTGGTGGCAACAGAGCAACAACAATGGGTTGTGAGCCTGTGTTGGGCTTCATCTTCATATTAGTTGGGCATTAGTTTTCAGCACTATTTATAATTCACATATTAAAAAGCAAGTCAATATTGCCAACAGTGACATTTTCCATATATTATTAGCCTTTCTTATTTAGTGTTTTCATTCTCACTCAACCTAGCTGCTCTACTTCAAAAATTAGAGTATTGATACTTAAGATGCATAGTTCTGTTTGTTGTTACATGGTTGAGGGTTGATTTTGTAGATCTATTCACATTATCTTTGTTATCGAACTTGAAATTAAGCACATGTCACTCTCTTCCATCAAAACACTATTATCAAAGGACTCCTTAATTCTTGCATGCATCACTGATTTAATCTGTCCTTTAGAAATAG
>JALLAY010000657.1:0-13538 GCA_036939635.1 Cyclotella baltica
CGATGACAAATTCAAAATGGGTAAAGGTATTACAGCCTGTGTACATAAACATATGTACAAATTGACCACAGATTTGATACAAAAATTAGATGTAAAATCAGTGGGCACAAAAACTGTTAGTACTTACTACATACCAATTAATTTTAGTTTTATTGCTACCTGTTTAAGTATTACGCCTACTAAATTTTGAGTTCCTTCTCTTTCACAGGGCACCACAAAGAAAGCAAGAGACCGACCTCCGACCGCTAATTAACAAGCAACAAGCAATTCAATAAGCAATAAATAAATCAACCCAAAACAACAAACCGCTTCATCCTAAAATCAAACCATGGTGCTGGATCTCGACGAGATCATCGCCCGCACCAAGGGAAGAGCTCCCCCTCCCATTAGCAGCAGCGTCGGCGTCCCCAACACTCCCAAAAGCCCCGATGATTCATTAGCAAAATTATATTCACCGGGCTACTCTGCTGCTGCAGATGACGTTGGGCAAAAAGACGAAGCGGCCAACACGCACCTCCAATCATTGCCAAAACGTTCCAACCAACGAGGCGGCGGCACCCTCGCATCAGCCCAACAAATCAGCACTAAACTTCTATCGTCCATGGGGACTGATGTTGATCGAGTGCCGGACGAAGTGGCCCAAATGTCAAATGAGTTGGCACTTAACTTTATAAGGCAAGCCAAGTTAATTAAGAGCGCGAATGTGATTGCTAAGAGTAGCAAGAACAGGGGTGTGAATGGAACTAAGAATGTCAGGTTAGTCAGCATCACCGAGGCATCTGCTACTAGAAAAATGTCATTGGATCTTTCAAGCATTAAGGAAATTGCCGCTGTCCAGGCTCAGGATAATGATTTTAACAGCAGCTGTCCTGCAGTTATGTCTCTTGAGAAGTCATCCAAGAAGAAGAAGAAAATTAATTCTTCCAACAGTAAAAACTTAAACATGGGAGATGCTGATGATGCAACTGATCTGGATGGCAGCTTAAACAGCAGCACATTGGATTCCAGTGTTATAGATCTTAATGAACGAATGTCTAGGATGGGAAAGACAGCTAAGTTGTATTCTTCTCTAGGTGGTGATGATGAGGCTCTGGAAGTCGATGGTGACATTTTGAGTAGTGATGTTAAGGCAAAACGTATGTCGACTAGCAGTAAGGGGGAGATGAATTTAAGAAGTAGTTGGCACAGTTCGGGAAGTGGGGGGAGCATTACTGAATTCGAGACGTCTAGTGCTAGTATTGCACGAAGAGAAGCAGAAGAAGTGGAGTCTGCAATGGATGGAGGGGTTACGAACAAGCTAGCTGAGCCCAGATTGAAACGGATAACCAAGGGAGTGATAGCAGCTCAACGTTCTGCTGATTATAAAGACCCAGACGAACTTGGTGTGGACAAGGAGTTGATCCCACCAGATCATATTATAGAGCTATGGATAGATGTTGCTGAAATTGTTATGCGTAAAGATCATGGCAGTGGTGAGTGAATTGCTATGTATTTTTTTGCTTGTTGACCATGTTTATTCCGATTGGTAACCCCCTCACCTATGATTTTCAATTAATTCAGTCTCTTTCAAGGAAATAAGCAATGCTCTTGAATCTGCCAAAAAGTACTACACCACTTCAAAGGAAGGACGAGACTTTGTTGATGAGAACTTGTACACAATCGCAGATCTCATTTTGTCGGTACCTGCAAACAAATTCAGTAGCGCACCTGACAAGTTTGGTTTGTCCGAATCCAGCTACGCTGAAAAGAGCATCCGCTTTGTACTTCAACTGATTAATGAAGATTTGAAAACAAATGCACACAAGTTCACTGCTGATTGCGAAACCTTAGAGGCTCTGGAACTCATCCTTAATCCCAAACAAGCCTATTATGAAAGTAATTACACAGTCAGAGTTGAGAAAATCTTGGTGTTTCAACGCATCAAAGGCTTCCATCACCTGGCAAACGTGTTCAATGCAAGGTCTGGCACTCCGTCATTCCCTGATTTGACTTTGGTCCATCTATCTCTTGAGGCAGCTCATGAAGGTCTCGTCTATTTGCAACAGCAACAAGATGAAGAATCTCTGGTAAAATTCCGCAAAAATGCCACGAGCATGGTTGCCCATGTGATTAAACACTTGAGTAGTATGGATGTTGAAGCTCTCTCCAAAATTGAAGTGAACAAGATCTACAAGATTTTATCGGATTTGAATAACTTATCGCAGAACCTTGCAGTTGTGAATCATGCAGTTATGCCAAAATATACAAAATTTTGTCAGGATATCATTACTAAATTGCTGTTGGCACCGAATGAGCACAAAGTAGTGGGGAAAAATCTGCTTTTTATATTGATTCAGCTAATACATGGCATCCGTCCTTTGTACAGTGCATTTGTGGTGAAACGAGCGGGACTGGCTGCATGTGATGGGATCTACACCTTATCAACTTCCAATCAAGACGGAGAAGGCTTTGTTATCCCTGGCATGAATGCCAGATATGAACGGACAGTGAAGATCACTAATCAAAAGTTTATCTTGTTTCTGGATACAAATCGTGAATCCCAAAATCTGTGGCGTTTATCAGAAAAATTTGGCAATGGACCAATGAATGTAGAATACATGCATCATTACACCAGTGAATTTTTGAGCATTGGCCACACTCCTCCTCTTTCAGGCTGGAATGCTTCAAAAGATAACAACAATCCCGCTCCATATCTTGAACCAGTCAAAAATATGATTCCCATCCGAAATGAGCACAAGGCTCTAAAAGAGGACTTTGCAAAATGGTTTCTCGATTGGAATATAATCAAGCTTGTAATTGGAGTAGACATTAAAACTGATTCATCGTCTGTTGCCAAGTTGACTAAGGCAATCGATGCTTTCATGGATGAGCTTTCTGCATCAGATACTATTGCCGACCTATTTTTCTCCATTCTTCCGTCCATATCCTCATCCTCCGATGAAAGTCCAACTCCACAATCTGCTCCTGCGCCGTCTTGTGACCTTGTGAGTTCAACAGCATTTGAAGAGGCAAAGCAGAGACTCGCATTCGCAGAGAATTGGCACAAATCAACCTCGAAAATGCTTGTCACTGTTCAAAAGGAAAATGATGCTGCATTGCAAATGTTGCAAGAGGCACGAGCCTACTTGTCAGCTCTTGAGAAAAAGAAAAGAAACAACAAGCTGTTGGATGTATCAGAACTTTCAATGAATGACAGTCCGGGGAGAAATTTTGCGGTGCCTAATGGAAAACCATCACGCATCAATTCAAAATCACGTAGGAAAAACAAGGCAGCAAAGGGTCTAAGTGCAAGTTTGACAATTGCAGACAAAATTGCACGGTCGGGCTCCAACACGAAAAGTAGGGATCGTTCTATCTCTACTAGCCGGTCAGAAAGACTGAAAGCAGCGGTATTACCATCAATCAGACGATCAGATGATGGCAGTAGGAGCAAGTACAGCCGTCAGTATACCAGGTGAAGTCTAGTTTAATTTGCAGCAGATCAAGCTGAGATATTATTGATTAATTGTTGTAATATGTGTCATTATGGCTGTGATAAATACTACCTACCACGATTCTAATCTGAACAAAATGAAATGAAAAACTATACCAGTATAACTTCTTACTGTATCTTGCCTACTGATTGGGATGAGTATTGAGAGTGGAGTGATTTGTAAAATTGCGACGTCTTTGCATGCAATCAACTGGAATTATCGGAGAGTGAATACTCAGACAGCAACATCCTGGTGACCCTATGTTGATAGAAGTGAAACCATCCAAAGAACTCAGTCATCATATGAATAATGGACTCAGTTGTAATATAATATTATGGCTTGCAGCATAAAGAATGTTCCATGTCATCAAGGCTTAATATTACACCAAGACAATAGAATCACATATGCAGTTGATGAATGCATATTGAACTTCTAATATGTTCTGAAATGATAACAATGGGACAACTCAATTTCCTGGTAGATGGAGGAACCTATTATTTGTCCCTGCCTTAATAGAATTCATGGACATAAAAAATACACAATCACTAGAAAAATGCACAGAATTCACAGGTGTGATTGGAGTGACAGTGCGGACAAGCCCATCAAGCATTCAAAAAAATCTACACTAAATAGATCTGAAGTAATGAAATCACAAATAATAGATATTCCCTGGCCCCAAAAGGCGCTAAAATAACAAAAACAAATCACCAATCAAAAGCAAAATCAGGCCATTGAGAACGTGTCTTGGTCAAAAATACTCAGCTAAAAAGTCAATTCAGTTACAATGCTCCAATTGTGAAGCAGATAAGCTGCCCTTATCAATCATCTGAGCATTAGAGAGTGAATGACTGTCAGTTCAGTGAGGATGAATTGGAAACACATGGAAACTATTGAGATGGAGTATTCATACCATTTGAAGCTGACACATCAAATCAGACGGTAAAGACTCTGGATGATCAGTTTGGGAGTTAGGTTAGGAGTCAAGTCCATATGGTCAACAGTTAGTGGAAAGTAGGTATGATATCAAAGAAGTTGGAAAGAACGTTAAAAACATTTACATATTAGTTTATCCATTCTTGTTGAATCAGGATAGGAGTGGAACTTGTTTAAGTATACCCAAAAGAAGTCACAAGGTGCGGCGGAAAGGGGACCAACAGTTTTCCAGAAATACTAAAGAATCAGGGAAAGGTGTACTTTTTGGAAAAGTGAATCAATGACATCATATCCTAATGTACTGCTGGCATCGCACATCATCTTTATTCCTCTCAGTAAAACCTATGAGGAATACTGGTTTACATTATTTGACACCATTTTAAGGGAATTATCAGACTCTTTCAGGGTAATATCCCCCAGATTTGAAATATTGATAAGTAGAAATAATAACCTTAGTGATGGAAATAAATCTTCAAAGAAACTTGACTCCGGTGTGCTGACGTCAACCAACTGTCGACACATGTCCCTGAATCACAACTGCCTGACGTGGTCATTGATTTATGCGAAGCCTGTCATAAGCACAGACTTTGAAAACACGAAAACGTCACTAATATATATCAATTCACACCAAGATGTTAATCAGCCCATAATTTGAAAATATTTCAAATCAGTATCTTTCCTGAATCGTCTCAAAATACTTACTCGTGAACAACGTCTGCGAAACAAATCCGTATTTGACACCAAGAAATACCAAAAATGTTTCGTACTGATAAGTAGGGCTGTAATAATTAATTAGACTAGCTTTTTTCATAAAAGAGATTGGTGTCATGACCATTTGATCAACCTGACCTCTCTCTAGAGATAAAGTAATTAAAAGGTTTATCTACTCCTACACATACCAGGCAGGTATGTAGCTAACGGTGCCAGCCCGGCACCCTTTCAGACAACATACCGTGGCTATAGAGGTTCTACAGAAAATACACCGATTTGGCATCTATTCAAATATCTGGGGGTATATCTGAATGTGAATGATGAATCATCAGATTCAATTTTATTGGATTGTTTTTCTTCAAGGGGGAGTAGGCCCTAAAATGGTCATGTAAGTTAATGTAAATGTAAGAGTCATTTATGACAGACAGACCATGCACGGGTAACTGGATGTAACGGCTGAGACATCTGAGATGGACCACAGGGGCAATATGATGTCTGTGCATGACAACGACTGACTACCTACTCTGCTCCAAAAAACTAAACAGTAAGCTCTAGCATATATGAATTACCTAGACCTGGAGACTGGAGAATTTCAGCCATATTGCTGAATGAGGATTATATTTCTAAACAATGTGAAGGCTTGCCAACTGCTAGCAATACAAATCACCAAAAAATGCTGGTGATGTCTGGTGACAGCTGAGACATAGTGTTCAGTACTAGATGGCTAGTAACTGCTGTGGTGCACAAAAAATATATCAATATATAAAGATCATGTCCATGGAAAATATTTAACCTGATAGAAATCAGCTCAGCAGCCATCCATCACAATTACTTTTCAGTGCTTACAAGGACTAGTCTTGTAACTCAAGTAATGTTTTGGCCCAGAGCTTGTAACTCTACTCTTGATATCCAATCTCTCTAATTAATCTTTGTCAAATAACTGTGCCATTACAGGTTTCACTTCCACATCAATTAACTACTTCTACCCATGATACATACTTAGATCTGACAAATGGATTCAAAATGTTCATATACCTCATCTAGAAAATAAATTCCAAAACTTGTTTCTATCATTTCAAATGTAACCATCATACATCTTGATATTCTATCTGAGCCATCTCAAAGGCCACCTTATTTCCTCCGAGAGTTTAACATTGCTGCCTAATGTGCAACTTTTTTCCTTTATGTTTCTGATGCATGAGGTTTCCATCAGGGCAAAAAGCCTTCTTGAGGACATGGACGTCTAGGGGCACGGTGGGATTTATCTAAGGAAAAAGTCATATCCAAACACTCCCTTTGATCATAGCTCTCGGGATGTCTATACAAATGACCAATGCGTACATCCATATCATGCAGGAGGACCCTGCAGCTTCTATGCCAGCAAACCTCGCCATGAAATAATATTTATATTCACCAATATTAAAATCAAACTTGGTAACCTCGCTGTGCACACAACTTGTCTTCCTGCCATTTAAAATTTGCCTAACATAGAATGAAAAATTGCTCTGCAATCGAAATTAATGCAGGAAGAGTATTGTAACAGAGATGATTATTATGGGCTAACAGGTTCTAAATATCTATCGTATTTCAATGTACTGTTATCTATCTATCTATGTAATTTCTCTTGATATCAAAAGAGTGAATGCAGTTAAAAAGAAATTCAGGTATCCCATCATTCCACATCTTTTGACACTCCACACATCTGATCAAACTCATCCACACATGCATCCAAGCAAACCAAAACACTAAGGCTTTCCTTGTATGTGTCCACCTCCCTCCCTTTGGTGGCAGAAGAAATACTCATGTTATCGCCATCATCGTTATCTACCGATTCAGAATCAATTTGCTCAATCAAGGAATCTTCATCATCGTGCAAATCTGAATCATCGTCATTCTCCACAAAAGAATTAGCATCAGAAAAGCATTCGACATCTTCCAAATTGGCATCCATTTGATCAAAGAAACGTTTTTGCTTGTCGTTCATAGCAAAGCATTCGACATCATCCGAAAGAACATGCAGCTTTCGTTTCTCCTCCGCTACAGAACTAAAACTCTTTGACAATGCCTGAAAATTAACAAGTTCTTCTTCTTCGTCCTGGCTTAGAGTAGAGGGCAATCTAAAGCTTACGTTCTTTCTTCTTCCAGACACTTCTGAGTTGGACTCAAATCGCTGGTAGTTACGTAGCAAATCCCGATATTCAGAAGTTGCACTGGATTCATGACTGCTATCGCAAGAAGTGGGCAGGGAGCAGACTTTTACTGATGTTTCATGTCCGTGAGGATGCATCCCGGTAAAGCTTGCAGATAGTCGCATGTTGATGTCATCTGGACTCGTGGGGTTTGCTGGATTTTTGAATGAATGTAATCCATTCCCTGTACGCCTTGAATACTTTGTGGGCATATAATCATTTTCTTTGTGCGAGTCTTGAGTTGAGAGATCATCTTGCAAGTCAAAGGGATCAAATGCTTCGCCCTTGTGATATTGAGATGACAAAAGTGGAAAGCTGTCTACTTTCAACCCCGATTCAGCTTGAATAGATGACACATCAAACAGCGAATCATCACCTTCGTAAGAATAGATATCACTCGCTTCATCTGGTTCATAAGACACTACAGAAGCTCTTGTGGACTCATCATCTCTTTCCTGCAGTTGCAGTGCAGTTCCATTCTCACAGCATTCCAAATACTGTCTCAAACAATCATCATACTCCTTCCTCGACTTCTTGTTAGAGAGTATCCCATAAGCACGCTTCAGAGCATCAGCCTTGATATCCAAAAAGTCCTTGGGTCTCACCCCCACAGCAAAATGACATTCCTTCATGCCCAGACTCTCGGCATACTGCCGCGCCATGTAATCTTGATCGTTAAAGTTCATATTAAACGCGTTGGAATTGAGAGCTATTTCTATTTCTTTAAGCATGCCTCTGTACGTGATCCATATTTCCTGGATGGAAGAATTCTTGGCAATATGAAATACGTCTTCGTAGAGGTTGACGTTTTGGCCGTAGGCAAAGAGGAGGGCTTCGTTGCCCAGATCTTCTAGGTCTCCTTCACCGGTGATGCTCATGGTCTTATTAATTGATGCGGTTTGAGAAGAAGCTGCAGATGAATTGAGAAACTAGAATGTTTCAGATCTAAAGTGATCTCTTAATCTTTACAGAAGTTAATGAATCAATCCATTAATGGCCCAATCAAAGCCGTGAGCGGTTTCTTCGCACTTCACATCATGTCAACAGTCATCTCTCTCAACAGCTATCGTGGAAAAATATTGTTACCGCCCGATAAATTTTTGGCTTCCCGGAGTCGACAATTTCATTGGAAGTGAATTGGTAGAAATAGCCGTTCTTTGGCTCTGCATACGGTGCCATTGGACTGCTTTTATTTCGGTTTGAATTCAATGCATACTTATGGGAACGATGGGATGTGAATTGGAGATGTTGTTGCCAAATTTGTCGAGGGATTGGAGTCACTTTAAAATTTTGACGAATTTTGACCTGAGGAAAATCCACATTTTTGAAATGGGAACTCCCGCCGACAATCGAGTTAACGGTAACTGTGCAGGAGGTTGCGGGAAAGTCTTGGTCATTCTTCATATTTACCACTTTAGAATGACAGTTACCCTGTTTCTAAAAAATTAGTGCTTTTAAGTCTAAGCACAGGAATCAGGAATCCATAAAAATGAAATGTCAGCCAACACTCCATGCTCGCAAAGCTATGGCACTGATAGTTTACGACAGCTACTGATTATGTTATGGTAAGGAAGATGCATCACACTATGTGTTTCAAAGATGAGTCATCTTTTCTATTTCACAGCCTATTCACAAAATTTTCTAAGAACTCATTGCTCATCAAAACAATGTCATGATCAACAAAGATTGAAGAAGGGACAGTCCCCAACATAATGTTTACAGTTGTCATTTCCTCAATCATGTACGGGTTTCAATCAAGGCATCACTGAACCTAGTTGTGGCAAATCCCAATCTATAATGGGTGGATGGAAGCAAATCACAATCTAGATATAATGGGCGGATGAAAGCAAATCACAATCTATAATGGGAGGATGGAAAAGTTTCAATAATCCTGTGCTGCTTCACTTGGGGGCACCTTGAATAGTGTGTTGAAGTCACGGATGCAATTGCAAAGGACGGGGCATTCGTTATTTCAGAAGACAGGGAGCTGAGTGCTGTGATAGAGTTGAATTCATTGAAAGTGCTAGAACCAAGTAGAGGACTGGTTGATGTTGGGGATCACATTGACAACTGGTTAAGGTCTCGATGTGAGTATCCATGTCCCCCCAATAAAAAATGAAAGTCCAGGAACATTAAATAGAGATGAAGGGAAGACAGGGTGATAGGTGGTGCTTGCTCGTGTTTCTTTTTAATCGAAATGAATGATTCGGGTTCGAGTGTCGATCAGCGCTATGCATTCCTGCCAAACTTTTTATCTCTTAAGCAAAGAACTCTTAAATACTAATTCCTATTTGTCAAGTCTGTACCATCTTCTTGAAAAAGTACGCCAAATGATTATGGCTTCCAAGTTCGCATCATCGCTCTCACCACCAACTAAAGTACTAATTAGACCTATAACTTCAAAATTGTCCTCACTAATCTACAAAGTCAACAAGATGACACAAATAAAGGTATTTTTGGTGGGTGAGGAGTGTTCACACTCCAACTGAAAATTTGAAGGGAAAGTTCTCTACCCAATTGCACCTGAACTGACAGAAGATCAGGTGGGTACTATCGGGTAAATCCGAACTCTAGAATTAATAGGGTAAGGTATTGGGTGGATACCCGTATCTGATGAAAGGTTCAGAGAAACAAGTTCGGGTGTGGGAAACAAGAGCAACACCCTGCTAAATGAGACTAAGGGTCAAAGACAATGCAACGTCAGTTGTGTTTCTATTCGAAGAGAGAGAGCTAAAGGTTTGGTTCTACTTATGTCATCATAGCCAAGCTATCAACTGCAAGTCTGACCCATAGGCTACCTTGCAGCATACTCACACATAAATATTAAACTAACAATCACTCATTACACAAAAACAACAGCTGCATGCAATCATAGCAGCCTCATAATAGTTATTACAACAACAGTTGCTCCTGCTACTGTTGCAATAATAAGGTTCCATCACAGCAGCCATAATAGTTGATATTACATTAAATGGGGTTAGGTTTTTGGATAGTTGCGATGCAGATAAGTAATATACAGAAAAATTAAAGATTGAAGCCAATCAAGCCATAAGAATACTCTAACTGATCTTCAGTTTGACCCATGTCATGACATCTTCAATGTGTCAACAGCGCTGTACAGGGTTAGATATGTTCTCCGACCTTGGTTCATCTCAATCCCCCAAACCCTCTTATCGGGACCTCTACCTCGTTCCTTCTGTTCTACGTAAAATTCCACCTTGTCAATGTCAAGGGCATTGACAGTGGTAATGTTTGTACTACCAGTAGATTGAAACAAAACAATCACAACCCTGTATTCCTCTTGCTCTGAATTAGCCGGTGGATAAAAGATGCTTGACAGCTACTATGGGATTCTCGAACCTAGCAGCTTTGGACCTACTCAACACCTCCTTCTTCTTGTGGTGCAAATATTTGTTGGGCATACCTTGAATGAGTCTATCCCTGCGCATTGTCATGGTTACATTGTAGCCAAATGAACCAAGCAGTCTGGTTACATTATCTCCACAGAAGTGATTGACCATGCAAATATGAGAGGCTGTTTCAATGACAGCTAATAATATATATATTTGGACTCACCCTTTAGTATTCTCTCTTGACCTCAAGTCCTCATCAATCAAATGCTCCATTCTCTTTCCTTCAGAGGGACCCTCTTGAGGAAACTCTGGATGCCTCTTGATGACTTTGTTGTGGATTTCACCAAAGTAGTATGCTGTCATCCCTTTAAAATACTTGATTTCTCCTTGAGGCGTGAATGCATATCTGCATAATGGGCAGATGCCGATGAAGTCTCATCCATGTGCAATCAAGACCTGCTTCAAGTTCAAGGATAAGTGACCACATGTTGCTAAATAGAACATTACACGTGAGCCGATACTTCTTTGTAGGATCATACCCTTTTTCACCTTTTCTCAACCTCCTTTGCGAAATTGTAGACCTTGTACATCTGTATTCACCAGTGCTTCTCTCTCCAGTGGTTGGATCGGCAGGTACAGGTGGAGCACCTGTAGGACTCTCATGCCCCTTGTAAAGATTACTCTTTGAATTACCACCAAAGTAAGCCTTGTAGCTGTAGCTGCTCCAAGCACCTGGTTTATCCACGTCTTGACAGTTAGGCTCACCACAATCAGTCTCAGGGACATGCTCCCAGCCTTCAGGAGAGCCAGAAGGAATTCAACCAGGGGGAGCACCTGACAATCCACACTCATACTCATCATCAAACAATGTGTTTCCAGTCCAATTTTCAGGTTCATCTGATGTGTTCATCTCCTCAAGATCATTCCCCTCATTCTTCTTGGCAAGATTGGAAGCATACACAGTGGTGTGGAAGTCGTTGAATGTCTCCCAACCATCTCCCCAGCATCGGACTCACCACCACCGCCTCCCAGAATCTCATTCATCCCAAACTGTTCCAACATATCTTAAGTCTCAATCACAGATGACTCTTGGGAACTGTTATCAGTGTCGTCATTGTCATGGTGGGAGTTGTCCAGACCAACACTCAATGAGCTAATGTGGTCAATCTTCAGTTGACTCTTGTGTACCTGGGCCAGCTCTGGTGTTTATATGTTCGTTGCCTCTTTGACTTATCACTTTTCTGAGCATCCTTGGTAGTCTTGGCTGCTGGTTTCTTCTGATTGTTTGAGATCTTCTTCACCACATCCGGGGTTCTGGTGGGTCCTTCCTTGTCGCAACTCGTCATCACCAGCTTCATCTTCTTTCGTTTCCTTCTCATTATCTTCGTCGTCAAAAACAAGCCTAGCATCACGCTGGTTCTTGCCTTTCTTGCGCTTCGAAAATGCTTTCCTCTTCCCACCTACCCAATTATAGCACAGCATGCAGCGTGTTGAAGTCGGTCGTTTATCTGACTCCTTCCTGACTCCATATGTGGTGCATTTCTCACAACGATAATATGAAATGGACCACTTATTGTCCATGCAAGCACGGATATTCTCCACTGTTTTTTTGTGAATTTGAACTTGATAGTTGATGGTGGAGGAATGTTTGAACGCTGTGGTGTTTCATGGTTAGAGATGTCAGGATCTGATTCGGACCTAGAACCTTCAGATGATGCTTCAGAATTCAATCCATTAAAGTCTGCACAATGCTCTCCTCTTCATCACCCATTGCCAACTTCTCTGGGGTCTTGATCAGTGGTTTCTTAGCAAATGGGTGATCAAAAATCTGTGTGTCTTGGTGAGACACCTGCTGGATTATGGCACACATGTCTACCTCGTCTGGAGCAGGAATAGATGGGACGTTAACACCTGCATTACTGCCATATTTGCTCTCTTAGTTTAGTTTAGTTTACCTACACACTACCACATAGGGGTAAAGGTGCCTGAGTTATGTATAAAAACAAGGTTGGCTTCAGGATATCTGGGCATATAAGTTACATCAAAAGGGTTATGTGAGCCACCGTTAGCCAAACTGGGTAACTCTTCCGCAACTCATTATAATTATATTTATATTTGTGTGTTTTTGCAGTGTGGTTTGTTTTGGCTGTTGAAGGTAGGGCGTTTTTAGGGGCCCATCCCCGCCATGAAATAAGCTATCAGAGGGCTTCAGCAAAACTCTGCATGAGACAATAATTGTCTTTTTGTCTATCAATCGAATTTAAAATAAATAAATTCATGCTGGTCCGATAAAATGGAAACAAAAGATGCTCCTGTAGCCCAAGCATCAAGATTCTGTGTTGTCAAAATGGCTCCCAAAAATACTCAGGAAAACTCTCTTTTACCCGGTGACAATTCTTCCAAGTTTCTGAAGAATGAAATGCATAACGGAATCCCATATTACTGGGGGGGGTGTTTCTATCAAGATTTTGTGGGGATTTTTTAGAAGTTTGGAAGAGAGGGGTGTCTTCATAGGTTGTCAAGGGAGTAGCACGGTAGATGGCGGATGGGGAACTAATGCATTTGGAACCCACCTCCTCCCATATCCATAAGCATTAGAACCCGCAATTAAATGTGTTTACCATGAGCTTTTTTCATGTTTCATTCTAATGAACAGTGTTTGATGATGACACAGGAGATGTTTTGTTTGCCTAATTTCTTCCATCAATATCTGAGGATGTCAATATCTTCTGAAGGTCTCGACCGGGGCTGGTCAAATTCCCTCAGCGCAACGTAGGATATGACATTTTTGTAGTTCTGGACGGTCTGTGTCTGTGAAGAATTATTGCAGCATGACGATTGCTGTCCACTTGAGATATTTCAGTACAGGCGTAATTATC
>JALLAY010000658.1:0-13525 GCA_036939635.1 Cyclotella baltica
TCCCAATTTGTGAAGCGGCTTCAATGTTAATCAACTAGTAGTAGATGTTGCAGTTACACCTAAGTTGATTTTATGATCTCTTAAGTATTCTAATGAAAATAAATGTACATTTCTCGGTCTTCTTTTGGTAGTCATTGTTCTTAGAATCTAACATGGCAGTTTGCAATCCTTGCAGCAGAATTGCATAAAGTTACCACAATTATCAACAAATAATTCTTTTAAAAATGGTAACCTAATCTCCCCAGCTAAGCATGAGTCGGACAACTAAACTTGGAAAAATGCTCATCAGGGTGCTGAAAATATGTTTGCACATCAACCCTGCCCACCCCTGCAGATTATTAGGTCAATCTCTTCATATAATCACTACTTTGAATACAAATATAAACAAGCCATTTAAATGTAACATAATATATTTTTAATCTGTTAAATTCTTAACGGAGAGAAATGTGCCATCATCACTCCTCGTCATTTCATAAATATTTGTCACAATCCCATCCAGGTGAGTTGGAATTCCCCCCTAGTGTCAAGAACACATAATGGAAACATCAGAATTTAATAAAGCGGTAAATACATTTGCACAGGAGCATTCTGCATTCTCAATCAGAAGGAAAGACAGATACAACAAACTACTCACGTAAATATGAGGGAAAACAAAGTCTTGCCAATCGACATCAGCAGCTTTCTCGCCCACAGGCATAGCTTCTTCGAACACCGTCACAATACCAATCTGTTCTAAACCTTTTCGATTCAACTCCAAACATATCCAATCTCCAACAGATGATGTATAGAAGTGATTAGCAGTAGAAATGAGCCTTTCTGGTACTGCTGTTGCGTGTGTCATTTTCCCATCAACTATAAATGTTGGAGGGAAATATGCTTTCGATTGGGCCTTGCATTCCTCCCATTCTTTCTTTTCACACATGTGGTAGATTGTATTTACGTTTTTGTACTTCTCATTCACCTGGTGAGCTGACAGCTTGGAATGTAGTTCGTTCAATTTCTGGGATACATCTGAGGCCTCCGTCCCCTCTTCGCGAATACATCTTTCAGGTTTAAATGCTGGAAGACAAACAGGGATGTATTTGGTTGTTCCCGAAGGAAAGCGGGGTTGGAACCTCGTGCCTTTCGAAATGAAAGCAGTTTGTCCAGTGGTGACATTGACTTGGACAGGTTGATTTTCAGAGTCATGAAAATGCAGCTCCAGACACCCTTCAGTGACGTGCATGTATTCATCGTAGTGAATGGTAAGCCACGGTTCTGATGCCGGGCCTTCGACGTTGACCAAAGCAATAGAGATCCCATCTTCGTTTGTGGCCACGTTACCGATGCATTCGTTGATCGTGACGCCCCCGTGGTCCACCACTTTCACGCTTTTCCCGATGAGACGAATTGGTGATGCCATTGCTAAGCAGTGTGGAAGACTACTCGTAAGATAGTTGGTGTAGAGTATGTATTTAATTATGAAACAATATGGTAGTGATGGATGGTTTCCAAACAAGAGCTGACGAGCTGACTCATCTCTCTCATCTTCATTCGCTGTTTAGTGGATGTTGGACGCTGTTGGACGGGTGATGTATGACGGCGTGTGACGCACATACTGTAAAACATGACACGTGACAGCGGGCAACACTTGACGCGTGTGTGCTCGGATATTTTGTAAGCGAATCTTTAACAGAACACAGAACTAAAATTTCGCTACAAAACTCAAACAATTTGGTGTGAACGCCGTCTAAATTGTAACATCTATCTGGAGACATGAGACATAAAAAACATCAGAGAGCTCATCAGCTGGCATGATGGGCTGCTGCAAGTAGATGCTAGAGTACTCGTGGCATCAAATCTAATGGCATCTCTACACAACCCATCAGAATGAAACGCCTTGTTGTTGGTGCAATCCTAGTGTCCAGTGTGAGCTACCGTGCAAATCATTCCGCATCGTGTTTCCAACTGCAATCGATTCCATCTCATCAAAGAAGAAAGCGCCCACGCCGCGAGATCGTGTCTCTGTTGAGTAGCCAAACCCCAAACAATCGAAGAAAAATTGGAATTGTTTTACCGAATGTAAGGGAACTGCCTTGGCATGCAGATGCAGTTGACCGATTGAATCAGATTGCAACTCGTCTCGACCTCCCATTTGTATCATTAGATCCAAATGAACAAAGTAGCATTACAGGCAGCAGCAGCCCTGCATCCTTTTCACATCTCCTCACAGCAGTGCCCTATCCACTTGCCAATTCATATGCCCTTGCTATCCACGTTAATACAGCAGACTCGTCATCAAAAAGAAAGAAACAGCCACGTCAATTAAAGCTTGATCCAATATTTGTCGACCTATGCCCTCAATTCAACACTCGACTAGGTTATCGAATGAACCAAAAAGAATCTGCGGGAGGAGGAGAGGAATTGCTGCTAAAGGCACTGGGACTAAAGAAAATGTTGTCAGATAAAAAGGGGGAGCCGCTCATAATCTACGATTTGACTGCTGGATTGGCACGAGACACATTAATAATTCTCAATGCATTTATCAGAAGAGGTGCAGAATTGCCGTCTATAAGGCTTCATATGATGGAACGAGATGAAGCTGTTGCTGCTTTAGTATTGGATGCAATGCGGCGATTACGACTGGCTGCACAATTAGAAACTACAGATACAACTGCATCATATGCTGAACGTGCACAACAATTGCTAAAATGCTTGACAATGGAGGAAGGAGATGCAGTTGATGTATTAGATCGTCTATTGTCCACCTCAGACAGAGAGCTGTCTATACCATTTCCTCCAGATGTATGCTACCTTGACCCAATGTTTCCACCCCGGAAAAAGAAATCATCTGCAGTAAAAAAGGATATGAGTATGCTTCATTCATTGCTGGGGAGTGCAGTTACTAGTTATGACAATGTCCAAGCTGAAAGTATGAGAGTTGCACAAGAAAGAAAACTGCTCAATGCGGCCTGCAATTCGGCAAAAAGGAGGGTTGTAGTGAAACGCCCGATTGGATCTCCTCCTCTGGGGTGTTTCAGTGACGAGGACATAACTGATGATTTCATAATTCCATCTTATGATATAAGAGGATCTGTCAACCGTTGGGATGTTTATTTGATTTCATGAGATCATAAGTAGGCTAAGTGAAAAAACCAAATAAACGACACCAACCTTACAACTGAGGTGTCATGACGACTTCATATTGAAATGATGTTTTGGGGGTCCATTTATAGCAGAAGATCTTAAGAGGTACCTAGTTGCCCGTATGAGCAGCAGTGTCACATTTGAACTTTAGATCATCATTCAGTCTGAATTACTGCACAATACTACAATGATCATACCGGAGCAACATTTCAGGAGAGAAAATTCAGTTGATTCAATATAGCAGTGAGCTTGGCAAGTCTAAATGTTTTCCAAAGGACAATCCATAAATAATGTCTTCGTCATCATAATGACAAAACCTTACCTTATGGAGCTTTCTACTAAAAGATAAATAGTTGTTGTAAGTTTTTTACATAGGTAATGTACATTTTTTTGCCAAAGGACTCATACTGCCTCATACCTTGACAAGAGTCCTTTAGTGCTGAAATGATAGAGAGTTGTAAATTTGAACTGATGGCAATCCACAAAAATCTCATTTGGATTTTTACTTGAGATTGCTTCGTGATGAAACCTTTGTTCGAATGTTTTTGTGATTTTTTTGCAAATTTCAACAGAAACATTTTTTATGCTGGCGTACTAACTAGAAGCAGAGATAAATTACAACACCATGTCCCGGTAGTGTTTAACAACTACTCAACATCTCACTTATTTTCATAATGACCAGCTTCCTCCCTCTCACACCTATTAAACGTCACAGTTGGCTCTATCCAAATGAAACCGATCATATTCTTCTGCTGTAAGAGTCTTGATTTCTTGGGGATTGGAGCCCATATACTTTACAGCCATATCTTACATTGTCACATATAGCCAGTAGAAGAAACCTTTGGGTCATCTACGTCATTGTGCTGCCGTAGTACATTACCTTTACAGCTGAAAATATAACATCAAAATTTAAGGAACAATGTGGTGAGTGATGATAACTACATTGGTTCAATTCTAGATGGTATCGAATTACTGTAATTTTTGAAATGATTAGCCATGGGCAGCTGCAACTGCAGCATGATGTAAATGTGAGTAGGAATGAGATTTGTTTGACAAAAATGCCTTAAAATATAATCAAATCAAATTAACGAAGAAATGTAATTATTTTTGCGTGTGAACTTTTTCATTTAGACCGCTCCTGGCTTCGGGTTTAGCCTGGTTTAGCCAGGTCTATACCATACGGGCATGAATATCAAGATGCTGAAGAAGTGGGTAGTTTGAGAGGTCTAGATCCAAATATCTGCAGCATGATTGGCAACAGCAACAACCATAGATATTGGTACAATGATAAGAACAAGGTCGTTGAAGGAGGCTAAATAGTAAGCTTACTTTTGCCAGGTATAAGAGCTGCTGCTTGTCAATAGACTGGTGCTTGTCCCGTATGGGTGACATTAGTTGTAAATAATAGTTGTAACTGAATTGATATTGAATTAGTCTTAGTTTGAGATTTATAGTTCTGAGGAACTGACTAAATTTATGATGTGTCTGAACAAAGTAGCTTTGCTAATGCTGGCAAGCATGCGATATGGTGATGGAAACTTACCTGTTGGAAGTACTTCCATCTTTATATAAGTAGTGTCATATTAGTACAGCAAATTCACTATACATTTAGTTCTCATTCTTCTGGTGCTCCAACAGGACTAATGCAAACATCTGGTGTTGCCAGCTGTTGCTGATGCGGAAATGGGATACTTGGGAGCATATATACTTAGTATGTGCGGGTACGTATGCTTTGGTCTAGCTCTAACAACACTACCATCTGCTATGGTACTATTAATATTTTAATGATTAATGATTCTTGTTGTTTTGTGTTTTTTATTGAAGATTGGCAATGTGGTGAGAATTTGATGTTGATGATCTCTGTGTGATTTTTGTGCATGAGGCTGATGTATTATGGTCTACGTAATATGGTGCCGCAGATAGCAGATGATGGCTCTAAAATGTGAGTTCAAAAGGATTACATGTGTTTTGTTCTTTCAGATTTTAGGTTTAATTACCTTGCTACTCTTCCAACTAACAGTTTGGTGTGTTGCATATCCAGCTCTCCAAGCTTTCATGTTATGTCAGACAGCATGGACCGGGCAGTTTGAGAAAGAGAGTCGAAAATCCCCATTGTGTTGTCAGTGAAGAGCTATGATTAGATGGATTAGAGGTGATGAGGGAGAGACAAATGTGAGTGCTGGTGAGTTGTCTATGATGGGGGATAAAAATAAAAGGTGAAAAGCGCTGTTGTGTATTGTGGATTGGAGATGATGGGTCAAAAATCATCTTGGTGGTTTGTGGCTTCTTACATGATCGGGGGCAAAACCACTGGGGGGAACACTATTACCCCCCCCCTGGCTCTTTAGTTTCCCTACAATCTGAAATTTTCTCTAAATATCCCCCGCCTCGTTAGTTTTAAAAAAGTCTACCTCTACTCTCTACTACGATATGTTACATACGATACGTATAGATATTCCATCAGATGCATTTTACCTTTAAAAGTGAATGTGATGTCTATTTGTAATTATGTTTCATGAGGTCTCTCAAAGGTACTGTTTGTCCGCGTCGGCCACCGACATGACACCTCGCTCTCATGACTCATGACACCCGACACCGACCGGCGACCGGCCCCACACACAACAACAGCCATGATCGATGCATCTCCCTAGCTACCAGTACCGTCTTCATGTCGTCCAGGTTCGTGTCGCGTCGGAACGGGTGTCAAGTTGTCGGTTGTCAAGCCTGGACGAAGCGTCACAAATAATAATAGATATCAATGTCAACGAGAAAACAGTATAACGACGATGAAACGAGGTATGGTGATGATGAGCCTCTTCTTGCTCAGAAAAAGAGATACAATGAGCTTATTAGCTTGGCGAAGGCTAAATTCGCCAATGCCACTTATTCTGAAGTGGAATCATCCGGCCCAGCCGCTGCTCCACTGGGTTTTGCTGCACCTAATGGCAAGTTGATAAACATGACTTTATTATTGCGTTTATTGTTATTCTAACTGTTTCTTGCCTTCATCTGATGCGATACAGTGATTCGATCCAAACTTGCGACAGGTCTGTGCTTATCAAAGTCCACCGGTGAATGGAGTAACGAACACATTCTTCTTCACAATGTGCACAATGATGAATATGATAATGTTCACATTGGATACCTACTGACTCCATTCAAATTACGACAAACTCTATGCGGAGAAATCATTAAGGGCATAAAAGTAAGAAAAGTTGATTCCAACGAATTGGAATGCCAAATTTTAAGCGACGACGAACAAAATCCTTTGGTTATCGAGAATATCGACAATTTGTGGCTGGCAACGGATGAATTTGTAGCCATAAAAGTTGATCGCCGACGCTCCATGCAACGTTTGCATAGCAAATGTTCCACCGTGACAAATCCCGAAAACCCTTGGAAGGAGATAGCCGCCCTGCAGCTTTTAGGCAATACACATCGAAATGTGATTCACCTACTTGGTGCCTTTGTCGATGATGATTGCCTGTACGAAGTCATGCCTTACTACTCTGGTGGGAGTCTTGGGGAGTTCATGCAATCACATCCAAATGGTATATCTGAAACTCAAGCTCGTCATATTTTTCTGCAGATCATACGTGCTCTTTATTATATCCATTCGCGTGGTGTTTGCCATCATGACATTTCAGCTGAAAATTGCATGCTAGATGATGGCTCGAAATGTGTCATTATTGACTTTGGTATGTCTCTTCGTGTTCCTCATTCTTATCTTGATGATCCATCAGGGACGACCGATGATGTTACAGATGAATCAATGGGAACTATGCGCCGACTGATTCATAATCATTGTCACTGCGGAAAGCTTCGATACATGGCTCCAGAGATTTATGAAAAGAGTTATGCATTTGACGGTCTTGCCGCCGACATTTGGTCCGCAGGAGTTATTTTATTCTTAATGATAACCGGGAAGCATCCGTATGGACGCCCTGATGTGAAAGATTCTGGATATTATGATCTTATTGATGATAGTTTTTATTGGGATTGCTGCAAAGTGAGCCCTCTGATATCTTGGGGTTGCTTTGTCAGTAGTGAAGTTGTGGATTTATTGAAGTCAATGCTTAATCCTGATCCAAAAGAGAGGGCCACCTTGAGTCAAGTTTTGAATCATAGATGGTTAAGTCAGCTGTGCAAAACTGAAACATAAAAACAGCAACCAAATAATACAAGACTATTGCAGTATTCTCAGGCAGATATCTTTTGTTGCCATGATCCTATGTAACCAATTACTCCTTCACCCAATTCAATGCTGATCATTTAATAACACCCAAACACTAACATACTTTTCAGCCAAAAATGAACAAGCTCCTTGACTTGGTCTCACTGCAAAAATAATCAACTCTACCATGCTATTTGTCTTGAAATACATATTCATTGCATCCTCAAAAGACAATCTGAAGACTATTTTTCCTAGAGGAACCCTTTTCTAAAGATGTTCTGTTTCATAACAAATAATGCGGAAAGGCAGGGTTTCTTTTCATATTGAAGTTGAAGTCGCCTACTATTGCATTTGCAGCATATCATTATGACTTTTTCAGATACCTCAGTTCACAGATTGTAATGCTCACAAATTAAGCCGCTCCAAACCCTTCTGGATTTTCTTGGCTCGCTCACACTGAACCACCACTTTGGACTAAATTCATAACATATTCACATATTTTAAACTTCTCTGGAAATTTCAACAAGAGCTTCATTCTGCAAAGCACGCTTTTAATGCATTAAAATGAAAAAAATATCATTGTTACCTGTAGAGGAAGTTAAAGCTTTTTCTTGCTCAATCAGTGGAGCACAAGTGCACTAGCTCACTGGAAGAAATTGACAATCAACAGATATCAAGTTCTATCCTTTTCTAAGTGGGTGATGTACATTCCAACATGATTCTTTCTCTGGATGATTATTGATTTCTTCTTCCTTGGATATGTATTCACCCTATGACCATGAATTGAATCCTTCTCACATTACATGGATTTTAAAATGTCTACAGCTTTCTTCTGATCACCTACCTCGGATCAATCAGGATGTGAGAGAAAGAGCTCTTTCTTACTTTATTTTAGTATCCCAAAAAAATTCTGGGGTTCTATGTCCTCTGGTATGTAACATTCAAGTACAAAACCCTCTAATATCAAAAAGATAGACTCATTCATGAATTAATTCTGACAACAAATCATTTCCACACTACCTTTGCCTAGTATAGATGATGTACTGTGTACTTATACATAGCAAGAGCCGTTGGCCAACAGGTCTTATGCTTTGGTTTGCTGGGTACAAGATGATGCTGTCAAACACGGTGTGTTGCCATACTTCTGCAAAATCTCTGGGTTAGGATGGAATCTATCTATGCACTATTCGATGTTGAACACAACCCCGTGAGAGTAATGATAAAATAAATAATTAGAATTGATTTGCACAATTTTCGAGATTCAAAAGCCGCCGGCGCACTCCTTCCAGACAATCAAGTGCTTGCTCCTTTGTATATGTATTTTGAGTTAACATCATAATTGGTTTAAGTATTAACCTCTGGTAAAGTATGGTTGCTTTATCCACTACTACTCATGTATATGGGACCAATTTCAATTACAACAGAGACTACTTCTGAAAAATGACAGATGGTGCTATAGCTTACCATGGTTAGCTCAGAACTGAAAAATGAATGCCTCCAAGTTTAAATGTTCAATCTAGATACATCTGTTCACTTGAGATTTTGAGTTGTCTATTTTCATCAACCAGTCGTTGAATTTCTTCATCTTTTTGCTTGTTTTCTTCATCTTTTCGCTTGATCTCCTCTGCTAGCGCCATATTTTCTTCCCTAGATCGATTCAACAGCTCTCTAAGTATGGACACCTGCTCCTGGGCGACAAGTTCAACTTTATCATCCGACATATCATCATCCGGTTCATCAACAAATTCCATAGCATTTAAACTGACATCCGAGTAGTCATCATCGTAAAACACAATGCCAGTTTGACGGAGGAGATTAATTCGCTCCTCAGAAAGTGCCCTACTTTTGTAGTCCATGTGTTGACTCTCAATCCATCTTCCAAGTCTAGATTGCTAGAAAGGCATGAATAAATAGATATAAGATTGTGAAGACATCAAGTTTGACAAATAAAGAACCAGCTTCCTTCTCTATCTTGAAATAGATGCGTACTGTCTCCTGGGTTGCTAGTTTCAAGGTCTCACCTCAGGTGGATTACCATTCTGAGTCATGATATTTTCAAGTGACGATAAACGTGAGACAATATTTAGCAAAAAGTAGTTCATCAGAAAACAAACAAACCTTTTGATAATAATCCTTCAACAGTCGATAATTTTTTTGCCAGTTATTATCCCTGACAGTATCACTTATAACACCAAGGCTTTCTAGGTCTCTCATGTGCTTTTGAGAAAGTGAATTTTTTTTGTAAGACGTGCGCTGTGAACCTAACCATCGACGACACTCAGAATGTTCAGTGTCTTCCTGTTGGAGAAAGAATATTGAACTTCTTGTAAGCATCCAAAAGATTTTAGAGCAAAAAAAGAGTGGAAATAAACTACCTACCTTTGGAATGTTGCAGTGACCATGCTAAGTGTGGATTGAAACAAAGTAAGGATGGCATACGATACTGCTGAAGTAAAAATAAGTTGTTATTAACTAACCTCTTCTTTGTATTTTTTGAGTGGTAGATACATTTCATTCCATCTTCGTTCAGACGAATCTTCTTTGGGCATTGTTTGCCACTGAAAGCCGATTTCCTCAAGGAGGCCAATCCTTTCTTGAGAAAGAAGCCCTTTACGAAACTTTTCGCGCTGATTCTTCACCCAGCCAGGTAGATCAGGTCCACCTCCCCTCTGTGATGTACAGCAGAAGACATGTGAGGTTGTCTTGTGACTATACCACATTTGAAGTAAAAATTCAAGGACTTACCAGTGGATAATTGCAATCACCATGCTATAGTATGATATTGCTTGTGTGTGAGCATGAGAAAAATCGTAAACATAGAAGAATTTGATCAAACTACTGACCTTGTCTTTGTATTCTTTAAGCAATTGGTAACGTTTGGTCCATTGCTCGGAATAGGGATCCCAACTAAAATCTATCTCATTAAGTAGATTGAGTTTGTCTGCTGATAATTTGTTCTTGTTATAACTTTCTCGTTGCCTTGAAACCCAAAAGCCTAAAGCACGATGTATTTTGGACGTCTTTGATTAAAAAACAAGATATATGAGACACTTTAAGTGAGAACTGTTACCTATTTAAGACTGATTACTTACATAAGGTACAAGGCAATTTCCAAACTGTGTGAGGCAAAAATGTCAGTAAACGTGATCATGATTGGTTTTACAGGCTCAATGAATAAGCACACATACCTCTGCTTTATACTCCACCAACTTGTCGTACATAACACTCCAATCAGGGTGCAAGTCAGGCTCCCAAACGAACCCAATTTCATTTAGAAGATCTATGCGCCTCTGATCAAGTTTAGAGCTTTTATATTGCACGCGTTGTTTCGACGCCCAGCCGGCAAGCCATTTATCAGGAGGATAATTCGGAGGAACAGCGCATGTCCCATGCTAAGCAACATATAGTGAAAAGATGGAGTTCAGGGTCAAAAGAAAATTGGCTTCCATTATGAACATAATAATAATCAATCAAATTTCTAACCTTCTCTTTGAATTCTTTTAACTTTTCATATCTTCTGTTCCAATGTCCTTCGGGATCTTTTCTGTCGTAAGCATATTTAGTCTGCTTGGGTTTCGGAGCCTCAGGTTTTGTCCCCAGTTTAGCCCCTATTTCGGCCACTCGAGCTTCCATTTCTTGCCTCTGCCTTTCTCGAAGTTTCTTCAATGCCTCTAAAGACTCCTTCAGATCATTGTTAAGTGGTTCTTCGTCTGGTGTTTCATCGTCGGGTTGTTCTTCATCGGGTTGTTCTCCGTCGATAACTTCTTCTTCTTGTGTTTCTTCATTAGGTGTTTCTGTCTCCTCGTCCTCAGGGGGCGGGGTTTCACGGTCACGGTGCTCTTTGTCTTCGGCGCTGCCATTATCACGATCGTTGACATTGCACGGTGCCGGTGCCACCCGGCGGCGTATGGCGACCACCATGGCGGAGGAGGCGGTCTGTCTCTTTGAGGCATTTGAATCATTCGTGGCATGGTGGACGTGGGGAGGCGGTGAAGGCGTGGGTTGCGTTTGCGGTTTGCGTTGCGAAGACTGGTGAAGGTGAAGGTGTTAAGAGTTGAGAGGTGTTCAGTGATCAGTGAAAGTGAAAGTGGTGTTCCCTCGGAGTGTGATCACAATCAGGATGAAAGATACCGTTACGTAAGTAGAATATTTGTTGGTTATTTCCCGGAAATCTGTTTTGCCGCCACGACGTCTGTTTATTGTAGGTACGTAGGTATCTTACACTAGTTTGTCACATGAAGGTGACTGGACTCCACGGAGGTGAAGGGTGAAGGGTGAAGGCCCCCATTTTCCAAATCAATCAATACAATCAATAGAAAGCGGCATCAGCGACGGTCGACGGAAACATTTATCAATTTTAGGTTCCACATCTGAATCCACTTCGTCTAAATTCGAATTCCGGTAGATGCCTAGGGAGACTCTCTGACCCCACCATTTTCTGAATCCACACCTGTGCTGCTTCTCGAACGATCTAAAAACGAAACAATTATTCGATTTCAGCCATGTCTCTTCATTCGCGGCTAACACAACTGGAATTAAATCGCAGACCAAATGCTAGCGGGGGTGTGAAACAGAGCAATTCCACAACGACAACGCCATTACCAGAATCCGTGAACGAGAACGTGACGCAAGTGAAATTGAGTGAAATCCAGCCAAAAGCTGGAATTCTGCTCAAAACAATTAAAGCCGGGGACATTACAAATTATCCAAAGAAGGGCGATCAATGCACAATTCATTATGAGGCGTTTACGGAAGATGAAATATGCAAAGACAGTCCGGTGTCGTTTGATTCCAGTCGAAGTCGAAATCAATTATTCAATTTTATTCTTGGTGGCGGGCAAGTAATTGAAGGCCTTGATTTGGCAGTATCGAAAATGAGTGTGGGTCAATTGGTGGAGGCGACTATTCCGTATCCCTATCATTATGGTGTTGCTGGTTATCCTCCGGTGGTTCCACCGCGGAGCACTTTGATTTTTAGAGTTGAGCTAATTCGGTTTGAATCGAGATAAAATCTGAATGAGATGCAGCAGCACCAGAATTCAGGAGGGAGGGAAAGGAGACTTGAGCTCAGCCAATTCAATTTTTGAATGTTTTATGTTTTCGTCCCGCATAGCGCCACCACAAACTTCACAAGACAATGGCAATATCACTAAAGCAATTTTGATGACTTATTTTTTATCATCCTCATCCACAAGTATGTGATAATAGGCACAAAGAAGTTATTGAAAAATTCATTTTATCAGACTTGTTCAGTCCAGTTCACCTGGAATAAGTCTGTGATGGTGCTATTGAGTCTATCACATTAGTCTAACATTAAATTGTTATTCTTGTGGTCATCTGTTAGTCCTCTGAATTTGATTGGTACCTTTTGCATCATGTATCCTTGAATTGCACCAGTCAAGTGATGCTCTTGCTTGTGGATTGGAGAACCTGTGAGCTTTTGCAGCACGTGATCTCTGCTTTCACGGGCTTAACTAGTGCAGTTAAAACAGTCATAGCATTTCTCAGTTTGAGATGTAAGGTTTCACTTGAATTTTAAGTTCAAGGTTTTGTTACTTGAAATTGCAAACAAACATTAATGTTTTGGGAAACTGGAAAATGTTTGATAGAGTTGTTTAGTTTCAATAAGTGTGCCAAGATCAAAAGATTGGTAATAATAATTTTGTGACAACGACTTTGAGTACCTTACCTAAAGTGGGAACTCTTTTAGAAATATTAAATAACATATCAAAAGGTCCTTCGTCAAGAGATGGAACGAAGTCAAGAAGGATTCAGCATGTAATGCAAAAATCATAAGAATTGAGATCGCAAACAATTGAGAAAAATGAGTTAGAATCTAGGCTTACAAACTTCTCATATGGGATCATTTCCTCCTCCACTACAACTGATTATCAACAAAAGGATGCTTGGGCAGACTGGAGAGAGTTGACAGCAAGGAGAGCAGTAATGGTACACCAATTATGTGGTTGATATAGTAGCTCAGCTGGCTAGCATCTTCGAAGGAGAAGGAACATTAGGTGGAACTGGACAATACAGTTGGTGATTGTTATCCTGACGGTATTGCAAACATCACATTGGATCATCAAAGAGGTTGTACAAGTCTGCAATGAAAATTTTCCAGCAGACTTTGATGACAGAAGTCAACAGTTTGAAGATGAACAAGACCCAAAATCCAAGATTGATCAAAGGTGTGGCTTATAAGATCTGTGTGTCATACAAAGCGTC
>JALLAY010000659.1:0-13566 GCA_036939635.1 Cyclotella baltica
GGAATTAGAATGGAAGCAATGTAAAAGATATCAGCGAGGCTATTTTTCAGTGAGTAAAACAACCTAATGCAAGCTAGAGGCAATCCCTATACCAGTTAAATTCCAAAAAAGTGGTAAATTGTGACTCAAAGCATAGTATTTCCCATGTGTATATTAATTCCTACGCACTGTTTTTTGAGATCCAGATACCACAAGCGCATTTGCATCCAAACTCCATTCGTCAAAATCACCGTAAAACTCCCTCAGTTCCCCTTCAACAACAGCACTAATACTGCTGATAGCCGTCAGAATACCGCCACAATACCACTCCAATCATGCCTCGACCAGTTCTTGTCTATACATGGCACATTCCCCGCAAGCTCACCTGACGAAGCTTCCTATGATGCAACAATCCCATCACATCCATCAGTGATTTCTTCCGCATTCATCCGAAGAAGAAGGCGAACTACGAACATGAATGCTGTCAAAAGATCCATCATGAAGCTGATCGACAAGCTGAGAAGCATAATGCTGAAGAGGCCACGAAGAACCAGCTACCACCGGAGAAGAGGCCTCGCACAAAGGCCGGTCGTTGCAGGTGCAAATGCCAAGAGTTGAAGCGTCCAGAGCAGCCTCTCCAGCCCAAAGATCCACCTGAACTTTTCACTCCCCAATCATCCACCGGAAAGAAATGGGCCACCTGAATATGAATTGCTTCGTGAAGCAAATATTAAGAGGAACAAGAAGCCCACATCCAACACACTTCCCACCCGGTGCTCTCCACATTTGAATGCAGGTACAAGTGACAATCCAGTGGAGTGTGAAGTGGTGGAGTTATTGTCTCAGATTAGGAAGTACGGTCATCAAGATGTGGATAATTTGAGGGAGGCAATTGAATATTGGGACCAACATAAAAACAACGTAACATGACCTTCCAAATCTTCTGTTGCCAAGAAGTTTGGTATCAAAGTGCGCACCTTTTCCAACTATATTTGTGATGACGTCTCAAAGCGCTTGAAGCCAGGTGACAGTCCAGGGCCAGAGTCAAATGTTGATGACGCTGACACTGAGTTTCTTGTTCAGTATTCAATCCGGAAAGACAGGACAAATGAGGGTTGTACTGTGATGGATATTGCCCAGAGTGTGATAGATTTATTTGCTACACTGACAACAGTGAATAGTGTATGCAAAGAAGTAGGTTTACAGGACGATGAGAGGAAGCATGCTGGCCGATTGAAAACAAATTTTATGAGTGCTTAGAAGACAAATAGCAAATGCTCAATGTGCTACATCACATGTCAGCAAAGATTGATTCAACTTCTGGACTCAATAAGTGTATGTCGTGTGAGGGGAGAGACTTTTGGTGAACTCATTGAATACTTTGTCTTTGGGGAGGATGAGAATTGTGTCATGTCCAACTAAAATGGCAACAATAATGTCATTGGGGAAGTTGGCAACAAGAAGCACGCGCAGAAGGTGGCCAATGCTCGCTGCCCCAATACAAGATTCAGGACAGGTGTTACTGCGGGACACAATCGTCCCACTGGGTTTGCATTGAAGGGCAAGAAGAGGAAGCCTGGGTATTCAGATAAGTTTTTGGTGGGGGGGCGTAGAGCCAGGGTCGACAATAGTCATGACTGAGAATGCATGCATGACCGACATGCATGGACAGAGATGTTAAGTGAATTGACAATGCATTTGTTTTAGGGTTATGCTGGTTTTTATTCAAATTGTCATCTCTCAATCAAAGATTGTCTGTGGATACAGACAGCTGCCTGTTGCAAAGAGGGCAATGTTCAATGGTAGTGTCTTGAGTTGTTGGATAGCTTCATTCAACCAAACAAAACAATGTTGCAGAAAATTAAATGCCTTATTCTTCTAGATCAGAATGTGTGGGCACCCTCAGCGTGATTACCGTGGACCATAGTTTGCCTGCCAGGCTCTTTATTTCAGAGTTCAGGTACATTAAAAAGTATAGTTTCAGTAGCATTGGTTGAAAAGTAGACAAATCAATAAAAAGGAAGATGTGTGATATGATGTGCAAAGATGCCTCAAAATGATATTCCTGTGGTTGGCTCAAATATGCCTGAGATGCTAAAAAGCAAATACCCAGCCACATTTGTGGAGCAAAGTACTTGTATGTTATTTTGTCAAAAAGAGTCAATGTCAAACTTCAGAAAGAAGAGACAGAAATTCCGACAAAAAAATAAGGTTCGATCTACAGATACAATAATTCCTTTCTGAAATTATTGTATTAAGGTACAGAAGAATGGAAACTGAGCATATCCAAGAATAGATTTTTTTATGGCTGAAACAATGATTTTGTAAATTGTAAAGTTTTCACAATCAAAAACTGCATTTCACATGACTTTGTATGTAAGAGTCGGAAAGACCATGAATATGCCGCATACATTTTAAAATCAGCAAATGTCAAGAAATATCTTCAAGAGCCAATCTTGTTCAGAAATCAATATTGTAGATTATCATAAAACACCTGTGGACACCACTTTAACTGTGGGTGTTATTGTGTGGTCACCCAGCTCTATGAGAAGTTTCAAAGGACATTGATTACTTGGGCTAAATTAACTTCAATTGAACGGACAGATAAAAATAGGGACATTGATTACTCAGGCTAAATTAATTTCAATTGAACGGACAAATCAAAATAGGATGATAGAATAAACTCACCATTTTTGCTGATCCTCTTTTCCTACCCATCACATGTTGTGGATCACCTCTTGAGGTTATCTGCATCAAAAATAGGTTGCCCAGTGCAAAAAGATGGTTACTAAAACAGTAAGCTTAATTTTCAAAACTTGATTCAAAAAAGGAGTTCCGCAAGTACGATGTATAATATATCTAGTTACAAATGATAAAGCAATTGGTCAACAAGCTGCTATAAAATGATGGGATGCTAGCCCTTATGATGTGCTATGTTTATTTGACCTTTTGGGTGCGAAACTAGAGTTACCCCAAAGATGTCCTCGAAAGCTTCTCGTACATTGATAGAAAAATCTCTTACAGTGAAACTTGTATCATTTTCTACTTCTTTGTTTAGACATGTCACCTCCCTACCCTCTATGCCACAAGGTACAATACCTTCAAAATTCTGCAAGGACTGCAAATCAACATTGATAGCAAGTCCATGCATTGTAACCCATCGACGTGCTTTAATTCCCAACGCTGCTATTTTCTTATTTGACACCCAGACTCCAGTTAAATTGTCTTCCCTTGTCGCCTTTTAGAAACATGAAATTACTAAATATAAGATGAGACGCCAGAATTTGAAACATGGTTGGACAACTCACCCCTTGAATTCCAGATTTTTCCAACGCCAAAATAATCACTTCTTCCAGAGCCCTCATGTACCAATGAATATCCTGGTTGTATCCCCTCAAATCTATGATTGGATAGACAACTAATTGACCAGGGCCATGGTAAGTCACCTCTCCACCTCTTTCGATTCTTACTATTGGAATAGCTTCACTTTCATTGTCTGAAATTGCCATCTCTTCTTTGTCATCATCACTGGGCTGATACCCGTGAATAAATGATGCATCAGATGCAGTACCTAATGTGTAAACAGGGTCATGCTCAACTATTATAACCGAATCACACCCCAATAATGATTCAGGCTCCAAACATTCTGAGTCAAAATCTGAAGGGATGAATTGGTCATACAAAGGAGGATCTTTTGGTCCCTTTCCAATCCTCGCTAGTTGGTGATCTACCAAGCTCTTTTGGTGATCCCATATAACATGGTATGGAACTGTCGTAGAATCCGGCGCAGTGACATAATCATACAGCCAAACTTTCCGACGAGTACGGTCCCCACCAGCTGTGTTTTGTAGATTGATTGGTTCGAATTCTCCGAGTTGTTGAGGTGCCAGTTGTAAATGTTGTTGCCGCGAGCTGCAAGTTGATTGGTGGGCGTAAAATGCAAAAACTAGGTTGTTGCATGTGACCATAGCGAGTACGATTGCCAATGGTTGGAAATCCATGCTTCGCTTGTCTCGTTTACTCTGCGCCTGTTACTCTACTGCCTTGAACTGCTCGCAATTACTTGTTACCACCCCGTGCCGACAAATGAAGAAGTGAGCCCCAGTGAGACGACGGAGCGGAGTGGGAGTGATGTAACGGTGCAGTAGGTGTTCGAGGAGACCCGAGACCCGAACGGCGAGTGGCGGCGTCGGCGTATCGATATTACCTTTAACTTTTTGATCATAAGTGATGATTCCAATACACAGTTTAGAAATCCTGTAGTGTTATACTTTTTTTAAAGGTAATATTTTCCCGCCACTCACATCACTCCACGATAGCCTGTATTCAGATCCACACAGATCTACACATACACATACACGCGCGCCAGCCATCACCCATCAACCTCCGCCAAGAAACCACCAACTACCGAAGGCCATAAACCGCAATCCATAAAGCAATACGAGTCATACAACCTGCCATAAACCAATTGGCATCGTCCAACTCCTTTTTCTCTCGCCTCCCAAACTTATTGTATGCCACCTGCTTGAAAATAATGAAAGTTGCGCCATCTATCATCTGCTTTGGTTCCGGTGTCGTCATGATTTTAACAGCTCCTCTTTCACGCTCGCACTTACCAATGGCATTTCGACCAGCATTAAAATATATGGGCCAACAATCTCGTACATCAATAACGTGTGACCACATGACACGGCTCCATTTTCTGTCTGAGACCATTCAAACCAACAGAAAAATATTCTCAACCGACACTCGTATCAAAAACAGTCCACAAGATGAACTTTATCAGCCAATCTTCGAAAAGGGCGACAAAATTCAAGTAGAAGTAGTATCATTTGGTAAACTTGGCGCATCGGTGGACGTAATTGCACACAACTCACACGACCCATCGGATTGCATCCCGTCTAATGAACCTGCACTTGGCCGGGGTTTAATATTACAACGTGAAATCGGCTATTATCGTGAAAAAAGAGGAGGTGTAGATATTGTACAATACGAAACACTACCCGCATATGTAGAGAAAGTCAGAGAAGAAGAATTTGAAGATGGCAGGGGGGTTGAGGTACGGTTGGATGTTAGTTTGCGTCCGATTGGTGGGAAGGCAAAGGCTTTGGAACTTGGTGAGCAGATTCTGCAAAAATTGAATGAAGAAGGCGGAGTTTTAAATATTGGTGATAAAAGCAGTCCTGAGGATATCAATCTGTACTTTCCAGGTGCCAGCAAAAAGGCTTTCAAGAAGGCAGTTTCTAGTCTTTACAAACAAGGTTTGGTGAATCCTGGAAAAGATTCAATATCATTGATGAATAGATAGCTTCAATTGCAATTAGTTGAGTGTCTAGTGCAAACTGAAATACTGATAAAACATCTTATTACATGGTATGTAACAACTTTGTCTAAGCAATAGCTCTATGAAGTCTATGCATAGACAGCTGTTATGTAAAACAGCCTGTCTTTGCCAACCCAGCAAGGCGGTTGGCTTTTATTTCAAGATCTATTACAAACATATCGGACGTGGCAAAGCCATACACTCGTGCCATAAGAGTCACAGTTGAAGTCCATGTTGACTGAGAGGTAATGACAAAATATCTTGCCCTCAGGTGCATATGTAATGATGTAAATGCGCTGTAGTGTCCAACCAAACTATTATGTCAACCAAGATCAACAGTGAAACAACCCAAAGCAAATGGCTTACCTGGCAATAACAGCAGCATTTGATGAACCTTCTGTGTAGCTTTCCAGTTTCGAACCTGACCCTGTTCCTTGCTGGACATCTCCAACATTTACAACAATTCGTAACTGTGGCAGCTCTTTTTTCAATAGTGCTATGAATTCATCACACGCAACCTTATCCTCTGAAGTCACAATCACATTTTGGATTGATGGATCAAAAGATAAAAAAGTTTTGACTCCTGTCAAATATGTATCAAGTGGGTGGCAGTTCATTTCCCCAGCCGCAGACCCTTTTATATCATGGCCTCGACATTTGTCACTTCGTCTGATGGGCACCCCAATAGTTCTATCTGGATCCAAATCCACAGGTATTGAATTTTGCAGCCTCTTATTTATTTCGGCGCGAAGCCATGGTTTTGGGTAGAAGTAATACGCAAATAAAGCTCCCAACATAGTAAGTTCAGAATTGTCTTTTTGCCCCCCGTCCAAGCCAGTCCATGCATATATGTTTTTTGTCCCACGCCACCATGGACTCTGTGCAGAGTACAGTGTTCTCACCGATCTATCATACTCGTCATTGTGTGTCTTTAGTATGTGTACTTTATTGATATCTTTGGAATTAATTGAATCCACATCTGAAAATTGGCATTTTGACAATGGTTCAAAATAGCATTCTCGAGTTTCAGGTCCATGCTGACAACCTAACGTAGAATAAGACAAAAAGACTCACTGTTAGTTGAGGTAATTTGATCAAGTGAGCAATGAAGAATGTAATTTAAGAATCATACCCTTAGCCATAGGCCACAATTCTTCATCTTGCATCAGTACTCGAGATCCTCTATCGAAATGGTCTCCATCTGTCAAAGCTAAACGAAAACAAAACAGTTAGGTAGGTACATTTATCACTAATTTAAGGCCCCCAACTAGCTCACCATGCATCAATTGCCATGTCGCAGTATGACCCCAAGCAGATAATCCTCTTGTATCCTCTTCATTCTTAGCAAGACTCCTCCAAACAAAGAATTTAGTATCCGGGGAAGAACAATTAGATGGATTTTGTGATGCCGATATCTTTGCGAGAAGTCCCGAATCCAGAGAAGGCCACCAAAAAGAATTTATAGACGCTGCCTTTATTTGATATGGGTACATGGTTTCTGATTTTCTCTCTGATGAACCGGATTGCGGCGGATGAATGAGTTTAGCTTCTAGCAATTCACGTCGAAGACGCTCGTTTTCGTGCTTTAGAGACATGTACCGGTCATGATTAAGGGAGTTAAATAATGCGACGAAACCAAAGGCCACGGCCAGTGTTATGAGTGTCTGTGCAGTGTTTGGGAGTAGTGCGTTTCTCGTCCCCCTTACCATTGCCATGTTTTTCTATTTATTTGGGGTGGTGGTGGTACCAGCCAGGGTAGTCGGTCGTTGTCATTGTTCGTTTCGGTTGGCGGGCATGGAACAACGGCGTCTGGGCGTAAAAATGCCCAACGGGCGCTTTATCCGACCATCCATCAACTCGCCATCAGCCGCCATCAGCCGCCATCAGCCGCCATCAACTAACCGCAATCAAATAGAATCAAATCAACCATCAAAAGCGACTTTGTACCGCTCTTACCATGTTTTCGTTTCTCGTGCTTCTTTTCATGATACGAGCACCTCTCGCATACTGCTTTGTACCGCCCCGCCCACATTCACTTCAGAAACATGCTTCGAATCCATTTCATTTTGACAAACTGCACATGGGAAACATTGACGACTTCGACATGGATGTGCTGCGCAAGCGAATCGAAAAACAAGAAACTCAATATGCTCGATTGATGTTGGAGCAGTCAAAGTATAACTTCGGTGATGATTTGGATGCAGAGGAAAAACTTCCACAGCCAGAATCAGTTCACATCATATTATTTCTTCCTGGAACACCGGAGCAGCACGCACATACAATTGAATTACCAAAGGGTTCGGGGAATAATATTATGTTGGCTTTTGAAGATGAGTATGAATGCAATGTATTTGCTAAGATGCTGGAAAGAGATTTGGGGTTCGTTGATCCATCTGTAAGTGCAAACTGAAGTGTCTGAGTTGGGGCATCCCGCATGGCTTTTTTATGAAACACCCATCCCTTTATTTGTTTGTATTTCTAGCCACAAGAAGCAGAATATGTAGAACTTGCTCAATTTTGTGAATCTGTAGGACTTCTTATAGCTATAGTGCCTCAAGGGTTTGAGCTGACACCTCCCCAGGTTAACTCAGATGATGAAGACGATGACGACGACGATGATGACAAGACTGGTGATTTTAATGTAACCGGCGAAAAAATATCTTCAGATATTAAGTTAACAGATGGGATCAGTGATGTTTTGGACGCTTGGGGCTAGAAACTGATTAATAGTTACTCATATGAAAACAATATGTGTGGCCAGGACTTGGCAGCAAGCTTGTTGGGAGAGTTATCATGTGTTTAGCTTGAATCAGATGCATTAATATTAGCTTGACAGTGGCATCACGTGACAAGTTGAAAAGTGTAAGCTGTCAATTGTCAAGTAGGTAACTTTGATAAACCCAGACCTAAAGATATGCTGTGTTACGGGTAGACTGATTCATATGCAAGTATTTATGAGAACATCTAGACTTTGCAATCAATGCCAGAAATGACCGGTATTATCTTAACCTGACTCACTGTTTTTTGCGTAAAGTTTTAGATTCACAAAATAAAAGTCATTTCACAACCTCAACAGCTTGCCATATAAGTGAATCAGTCAAAAGCACTCAAGTCCACAGCAGAAGCATGAGCTGACAATATCTTCAATACAGGTTCAAGTACCACATTTTGTGCCTCTTCCTCGCTAACACTTTCAACTTGCATACTTATTACAGGATCATGTAGGCTCTGTCTGAGCATGAAGAAGCCACCCGATTCTAACTTCATTCGCACACCCTCCATGTTCTTTTCGTCCAAACTCCAGACTGTTGCGGCATTACACTGTTCTTTCAAAACGTTTGTTACTTCCTCGAAAATAGACGTGGTAGTCTCCAACGAACCATCTTTGACTTTGATCCTGTACTCTTCATCAAAAGGCATTTCTATCAAACCAGAAATGAGGTCTAAAAGGCTGCCCTTTCCAGATGCTGCTGAACGTGCTAGCAGCCCAATGATCTTAACAGCAGTATAGGTTCCATCATCAGTATAACCATTTTCTTTCATCGCACAATGACCAGATGTCTCAATTGCAACCTCGGCATTAGCTTCTCCACTTTCTGTCAACTCCTTAGCCTTACCGATAACATTGGCATAACCCCTGAGGAATCTGAAATGCTTCAAACCCAAAGTGTCTTCCAAAAATGTGTTCAATCCTTCGCTGGTAGTTGAGTCTGTGACAATAGTACAGCCAGGAGCCGATTTGCCAAAAATAACACCAAGCATTGCAATAAGCCTATTTCTATTCAGAGGTTCATATGCTGATGGGATTCCAGTCTCATCAACTACACGAGGAAGAATAAATCCTGCCCGATCAGCATCAGTGTCAAACATAACTCCAATATCTGCATTACATGCATCACAAGCAAGTTCGGTTTCTTCAACAAATTCCTGTTTTTCGGGATTAGGAACTCCACTGGACTCAGGAAAGGTGCCATCAGGTGTAAGATGTAATGAGTGGTCAACATTAGCACCTAGATCTCTTAGCAGCTCGTTAAAAAAGCAAGCTGCGCCATTTCCTGGATTGACAACAATTTTGAGACCTAAGAGTGGAGATTCATCGGTTGTGCCAACCTCACGAAGAATGGCTTGCTTTAGTGTCTTCTTATAAAACGGCATAAAGTTTACCTATCATTTCATAGCGAGTCAAAGTTAGTGTGGGTAAAAGCAGGAAAAGCAATGACTTTTACAATTGACTCACAAGTTCTGAGCATAAAACACCAGCATTTCCAGACGAAGGAGGTACAATGCCTAAATCATACCACTGCTTGGCTTCAGCCTGTGCCAACACAATTAGCTCATCAATGTCACTTTTTGCAAGGCCTCCTTCTTTTCCAAAGAATTTAAGACCGTTCTTATCCTCAGGTAAGTGTGAAGCAGTAACTAGAACAGAGAATTACTTGGAGAGTGAGTGAAAGGTAAATTGCAACCAAACACATGACCATCAGAATAGATCAGTACTTACTCATGACTGCAGCATCACATTTGCCCGCCCTAAAGAAAACAAAGAACAGAATTAGAATGTAACTTATATTAGATGTTTCATCAAATCTCATCAATGTATATCTTACCTGCAAAACTCAAACATCGATGGAGTGGTAGCCAACCCAGTATACAGAACCTTCACTCCATCCACACTCTCAGCACCTCTTGCAAAAGCATCCGCCAAACGTTCTCCATGCAAACGTGGATCCCTACCCAAACAAATGGTTCTCAAACCTTCCTGACGAAGTCTCTTACCAAATGCAACTCCAAAACAATGACTTGCAAAAGGCGTCAATGCCGCACCCTTCCCTTCCTTCTTCAATGTTTTGATTAGATGAGAGATATTGGCAATAGTACCACCGCTGTTTTTGTGATCGGCATACGTACCACGTAAATCACTTCCAGACTTGAGCTCAGCAAGTGATGTCAGAATAACCTGAAGATTGGGAGGTGTATTCGACGAATCAATTTCCGTAGGACCGTCGAAATCAAACTTGAACGGGCTACCATTGGTAGCGATGGAAGAATCGAGCGGGGAGGGAGACGCACGTAGATTTCCGGTGTATTGAGAACGAATGATGTAGACATGTTGACTTATGATGGGCCAGTGGACGAATGCCGAGGTGGATGAGGCGCAGAGTGATGCTGCGATGAGGGGCACTGATTTGGGATGGATGAAACCCATGGTTGAAATGGAAAATTGGTGGTTGGACTTGTGCGGCTAATTGCTTTTACCACTACAGACAAAATCCAGTTTTGTTGTCTTTGGGTGGATAGAGATAAAACTATGGTATTGCTTTCATCATGGCCTTGGGTGGTGCGCTCTCTCGCTTGCCAGTGCCGGTGCCCTCTCTCTCGAAAGACTTTTCTCACGCCTTATGGCCGCCATCTGTCAAGATGAAGCGTAGGAATTAGTAGTAACTTCTTGAGACTCGCGACTCAAGACGTGACACCCATCAAAGGTTAAAAGTTTGGATTTGCAATGCACCCCCTTCACTATCATTTCACTATCTCAATGTAACCAAGGTTCCAGCTGGAAGTGGCGCCTTTGGCCAACGTAGAACCCCTTACCACTTGTTATTTTTCATTTTCAAAATTGTCAGAGCTACAGACATCTGACTTGTCTGTAAGAATGATTTTTGCTGTGAGTAAATCCGCATCCACCGACAAATTTGACAAACAACCATGGTGACATGCCAATGGACAATACCTCCATCAGAAGGGTCGACAAATCAACTGTCCTCTCCTTGATACACATGTGTTCATGGGTCTGGAGAGGGCAGAATGTCAATAGACTGGTAATTGTATACATTGAGGTAGATAATAATTAGACTTCATTGTTTATTGTTCGGCTGAATTGACTAAATTTAGAGCTAACCCCATAAGATACAAACAGAGTAATTCGCAAATAGTGACAAGCGCATATTGTAGTGATGGATTCTTTCCTATCGGAGGTAATACCTCCATCCTCACGGAGGGGGTCTGCCAAGTTCTTACACTGGTATGGACATAGCTTACAGCTTACAGGTGATTCTTATTCTTCTCATCCTGTTGGCAATGCGTCAGACCTAAAACCTAATATGTGCAGTAGTTAAGGAGAAGGTAAGAGTGTGCCTACATAGTATTCACAGGTACGTGTTTTCTAAAGTATCAACACATCCTTGATGTTCACTTGGTTTTTTGCAAAGAGTAAAATTTTGGAGTTGGAGAGGTCTTGATGTGGAGATAAATCGGGTGATCTCTCTAGTGATGTGCTTCTGGATAGGCCTTGGAGAGGTAATCTGCTAAGCTCCTTCATGACCGAATGATACTTGAACTGGAACTGTCTTATTTGGGCATCTCTGTCTAATAGTCTAATTGCTGATTTTTGTCATTTCACAATGTTATGCATTGTGATAGAGGATTTGTCTATGTGAATCGGATGGGGTGGGTGACTTCTTGTAGGGTAAGACATATTATTTTAACTCTGCTTCACAGCTGCTGAAGTGACAACAAACTTCATTAAAACACATACGACTTGGATTTTTGTGTGGTTCCTCTTAGCGGCATTGAGAGTCACTAAAAAGGTTTTTGCACAAATATATCTGGTGAGCTTATCAAATTCATGAAATTGAAATAACAATATTACTAACCTTGTGAACAGTTTGTTTGAGCCATGTTTTATTGCCACCTGCTTTCTTCCAGTTTGCAGAGCTCACGTTGAATAATTGGTAACAGCTTGGCTGCCAACGGAGGTTGATATCACGGTTTGTTTATGACAAGCAGTCGTACCAATACTTGTAAAGATTTGTGATAGAGAGCGCAAAAAAATGTCCCTCTCATGGAGCGCTCTCCGGGATTTCTTGCAGAACATCCACTTCTCTTTTTGTCTCACTGATTGCCAAAAGCCAAACATTCATTTGCAAATCACATCATTGTCCCCACCACCACCTTAATAACCTCATCAACCATTATGGGAATGCACCTGGAATTACCACCTTAGTACTCTCAACATTGATGCTGTCAGAACTTTGTTGAATTCTGTTCACTGCCACTAACTATCACCCATCAGAAAACATCCATCAAAAATCTTTCTACCTTTTCCCAAAGATTGAAGAGGGGTTTGAAAGAATTGAATGCAGACGCTCCAGAAGTATTGAGATTGAGAGCACACTCTGAGAAGCAAGGTTCCAAAATTGATTGAAACATATATCTTGATTATCGCACTCACACCATGTTGTCTAAAAATTGTTTTGAACAAGAAGACAATATTTCGTGTTCAATCTGAACAATTGAAATTGGTTAGTACTGATGGCCTCAAATAGATCCAGGGCCTACCTTAGAAATCTATGTCTATCAGATACAGGTTGAGAACGAAGCCAGCACACTGAAAATAATGGATGCATGTAAGTAAGGAGTAGGTAGAAACTAATTTTTATTGAGAGAATTCACATCAACATTACCATAGAATTTACAAGAAATTGCATTCATTGTAATCCCACTCAAACTGCACATATGTTAATGTAATGTAATCTTAGCCAGACTCTTAGATCTATGTACTATAATAGATGTTGTTTGCTTCGCTGTCTCGCCTTACCCAGAACTGCTTAAACAAAAAAGATTCTATCCACAGTGTTAAAAAGCTGTAAAGTGGCTCTACTATCTTCTTTCTATTCATGTGAACATTCTGGAGGGAACTGTGGTCAGTGGCCCATGATTTAATAGTAAAAATATATGATTCAACCGGGGAAATCAAATCTCCAGATGAGAAGATTCAAAATCAGAAGTGTTAAAACTAGTCTTTGTAGACACATCTTATGTCTTAGTTGTGGCTAATTAACCATGACTTACATTTTGAATTATACTTACCTCTGAACATCCAAGTTAAATGTTGAAGTGTGGCTGAAAACATGGCATGATTAGTAGTAAGACTTGAGCCTTGATTAGGTTTTGACAAGGTCTTGATTAGTTCTTTTGATATTACCTTGTCCAAAAAAGTGTGCCACCTGAACAGGAGTTTTCATTCACGCATTCTTTTCGAAGCGATCGGAACAAAAATGACGATGCTCTGATAGGCTGATATTTGAAAAAAATCAAATAATTTAAAAAATACGGGATGAAAATTCGATTTTCCACCGTGAACTTTAAAGTTATTTTAATTTTTTTCAAATATCCCCGTGTCTGGGCATCTTCTCGTCGCTTATAAAATAATTCTTGTGATTTAAAATTTCTTGGGCCTCGGTTGGGTGGCACGCTTTTTGGGA
>JALLAY010000660.1:0-13515 GCA_036939635.1 Cyclotella baltica
CCACTCACTCCTCCCCCACCATAATCCATTCCACCACTCTCATTCCAAACCATCCCCCGTCAACGACACACAGCAGCAGCAGCACTATTCGTCTCACCCCCGGTTGCTGCGGGCACGAGCCAAGGCCAAGAATCAATTCGCCTCGTCTCCCCTGTTGAACGATGAGTACATCTTTCCTAGGTTTTCAGTGGAGGAATTAAAACTGGGAAAGGTATTGGGATCGGGGGGATTTGGCACCGTGTTGGAAGTTAGGGGGTTTGATTTAAAACGTGGCAATGAGAAGCAGTCAGAGGTTCGACAGGTGAAATCAATGGATGCATTAGGAGAACGAGAAGACGACGAGGATATCCCGGCATTACGAGCGTGTCTCTCGGAAGACGAGCAGCCGAAACAACGAAAGAGGAGATCGGTGTCGTTTAATTTTGGACATTATGATCGACTTGATTTTTTTAAACGGGGCCACCACGGCTCTTCTCGACATGTTAATAATGGACATTCACACGAAAAAGAAGGAGCGACGAGATGCAAATCAATACCGGCAACCACCAATGATATTGAACCCCGTCCCTCACTACCACAACGACGCAACTCACTCAACTTCTCCTTCGTCTCCTGGCGCGACAGCATGCCCGGTCAAGAAGGACGAGATGCAATCGACGAATCTACTGCTTTACAATATCTGTCTCCCCCACCAGAAAGCCACAATCTACAATACTCTGCCAATGCGGACAATACCATCGAAATTAAATCCTCTTCCGGCGAAGAGAAAAAAATACAAGACGATGAAAAAGCCCAGTCGGACGAACCACCGCGTCGAATCATTCTCTATTCTGATAATACTCACACCAACCACTCTTTTGAACACGACTCACAAGATACACCAACACAAGATAAATCCTACCTAGCGAAACATGCCACAACCTCCTCCGGAAAGGCACAATATGCAATTAAAATTATTTCTCCGTCTGTTCTCTCGGGGAACTTAAATAAATTCCTCCAAGCTGCGACGGATATGGCTACGGAAACTTACTTTTTTTCTGTATTGAACCATCCTCATTTATTGAAATTGCGTGCCGTGGGACAGGGTGACATGTTTTCACCATCGTATTTTCTAATCATGGATAGATTGTACGATACGTTGGAAAAGAGGATTGAAGAAAAGTGGACAAGAGAAAAGGAGCATTTGGAGAATGATTGGTGGGTTTGGGGTAGGGTTGGGAAGATGAGGGGATTTTGGGGGGAGAGGGTTGGTGTGGCTAGAGATTTGGCGGGGGCTTTGGGGTATTTGCATACGATGGGGGTTTTGTATAGGGATTTGGTGAGTGATTTTATTGCTGTTGGTGTGAAATTGTGATTTATGAATTGGTGCTTTGTAATTTATCATCTTGAATGTTGATCACGCAGAAACCGGAAAATATCGGCTTCGACAGTCAAGGAGTCACAAAACTATTCGATTTCGGCCTAGCCAAACACGTCCATCCCGAAGACGCCGATGGTACCTACAAACTCACCGCCAATACCGGATCACTTCGCTACATGGCACCCGAGGTGGGGAACGGATGGCCGTACAATTTCAAAGTGGACTCGTACTCCTTTACTATATTGCTGTGGCAGATGCTTGCTTTGGAGACGCCGTTTAATCATTATACACCAAAGGAAATTGTGAATATGGTGCAAAAGTGGGGTGAGAGGCCAAAGTTGAAAGAGGAGTGGGGGGATAGAATGAAGCAGTGTTTGGAGAATGGGTGGGATTCGAATTATAGAAAGAGGCCTACTATGGAGGAGTTTGAGGCCATTTTGGGGTTGGAAATGCATGATTCTCATGCAGTTTGAGTTTGGAGGGCATAGATTAGAGGAATGGCATGCAACTATTTTTAGACTGTTGTACGAATATTTGTATTTATGTGGTTCGATTGTGGCATTAGAGTAGTAAGACAATTATTGTGGTAAGGTTTAAGATCATAATTCTGCCAAGTCTTTCGAAGTAGATATCTGGTAAAAAAGAGCCTGTAGCAACAATATTTGTGTAAATTTCATCAAGCCCAATCTTTTCTAGCCACATTGTTCATCTTCTTTTCCAATACAGTTTGTTATTCTCCTTCTTTTCTTCCTCTTCAAGCTCAAAATAACTAAAAGCCGGAGAAATGTACCCTTTAATAGCATAATAACATGTAAGGAGAGCAAGTATGGCTGTTACTGCGCTCATGGGCCCGCTGTGTACACGTTTTGAAATGAAATTGTAACTTAGTTGAAATTGTCTTTTCATGAGATTCAGATATCCACCATATGTGATTGTATTAGCCTGTTATTCATAGTATTGATTATATGATTAGACGAGGGAATGACACTTGTAAAACAATTAAAGTACTTATGACAATTTACTTACATTTGTGTAGGTCAAAGCTCCAGTTGCCACTGTCAACATACAGCACATGCCACTCATTGATAAAGAGCTTGTATTTGTTGAAAATAATACAAAATGTAAGTGTGAATTACATAGACGAAGATTGCACATTGCTACAGATGAGTGGTCATAAAAACTTAACCATAAGCAAATTAGCCTCACCTGTATTTCCGCAGTGCATACCTAACCCTCAAAGCCTGCGCCACTATAAAACTCATCAGACCCGTAACAAAGTGAAATCGAACCGTCGTATACTCAAACTCAAAGTTCTTAATCAAAAAGTCCACCATGGACTGATGAAGATCTCTCTTCCCCAAATTAAATATCCCTCCAATCTTATCATTATCAAGTTCCAAAGGCAGCTCGGTTGCATCCGCACTAACCATTGTATGCGTCGCCAAAGACGTCAAAACTTGCGTCGCCACAAAAATCGTATTCGCCTCTAAACAAAACGCCAACACCATCAACAGTAGATAAGTGTACCGCAATGTCCTCCATCCCTTACTCTTATCAATTCGATTCTCAATATCCCAATCTCTCATTGCCGATGGAGGAGAGCTTTGGAGAGCGTACATTTCTTTCATGATTATGGAACCGAGAACTGCGGCTGGTACTCTAAGGCTGTTGAAGAAGTCGATGGAGGAATTGATGCATTCTTCGGATTGGCTGACGCCGCCTCCGCGTACTGTGAGTTGTGATGTGAGATCGTTGGGGTGTGATAGGATGGAGTGTGTGTTGAGGGGTATCATTTTGGTGAGAAATGGTGCTAATGTTAATTATATGCTGTATGAATTCGTGGTGTTTCATCAACTGAGGGTTGCTGTGTTATTGCGTTGCGATGGTGGTGATTGGTGATGATGGTGATGGGTGACGAATGACGGATTAATGGTACACAAATACTTTAATATTTACATATATTTTTGACCTACCTACGTACAATACACAATATAGACAATTGAATATATTATATTTTTGAGCATCTCTAATTTCCCCATGTCTCATTACGAAAGATTCAAAACCACGCTACCTTCGGACGAGCGACGAGCCGACAAACTCAAAACCTACTCGACGTAAACACCTTGGCCGGAATAGGCTTGCTGGCGATTACCAGCAACAAACTCATCCAACTTGCTGTGCCTCACCTCATCCTCAGGCGGCTCCAACGAAACATCACAAATGTCAACAGCCTGCAAGGTCTTGTTCCCAAAATCTTCAAGGCCTTTCACAAAGGCATCAATGGATCCATCTTCATACTCTGCACACCACAAATGAAAAGTCTGTACTTTAAGCTTGGTGCACAAGTATGCCAATGCAGCGCACGTTTCGGGAGTCTCCTCGTCTCCACTTTTGTGAGCAATGCAGAGTTCACGAACGGTAGCACCCTTGGCTTCATCGGCGAGAGTTTTCCAACACTCACTGTTCGCCACGGTCGTGAACTCAATGCCAAAGTACTCGAGATGGTTTCCCGACAGCGCTTGGCCAATAAGAGAAGCATGATTGGGATCGATCCAATAGAAATGCTCGCATCCAGCTCCGCCCGTTTGGGCATTGTACGTCACCTTCTGAAAGCCCAGACTTACTGCCAGACTGAAAGCAGGGAAATAAGGGAGCTTGACTGGTCTATTGACGCGGAATTCTTCGGGGGCCGCAATGAGCTGGCTTGCTAGAGGAGCGAGACCACTTCCTTCCAATTTGTGAGCATTGTCTTTGTTGTAAAGGGTCAACATTGATACTTCGGCCATGTTGCTAAGTGAACTGATGTTACCTTGTCCAGTTTGGGTGACTTATATTTTATGATTGTTTCGAATTCGAACTGAATTGCAACATGCATTGACCTATTGTTATGAAGGTTTCATTCATTAGCAAGACCATGTCAAGGCCAAGATCAAGTCAATTGCTTTCATCCCTGCACAGATGGCTGACAATGTGGCTCAGTCAACGGCAAGTTAGCTGAGTAGAAGTTAACTTAGAACAAACCGTTGCCTTGGATTTGTTTGCGTGAATGGAAGGGCGGCTCAATCAGAGCAGGTTGACATTGCCGTGCGCTAGATAGTTGTAGTCTATTGTAGTTAATGTGGCCCATTCAACTGATGCTTGATCTTGATAGGGTCGAATGTCGAGACATGCATACATACTCAGTTGTAATGATTGCCCCGTGTTGGATACTTCTTGGGCAATGCTCATGGTTTGTCGATGATGCCAACCAAAGAACCTACAACAGAAGAGAGTTCCGATGGCTTAGCTATTACCAGCATAGCTCATATCAGCTTAGCTACTATGATTCGTCTTGTGTGCAACTTGGGCTTTTTTTTCATCTTTAATCATGCAGAGAGTGATTTTTTCCAAATAAATGATGTGCCAAGAGAAGACACACAGGTTGCTGTGTTTTTTTACCTTGTTTTATACTTTAGAGTGGGCTTAAGATAGCATCCATGGCATAGAGTTGTTATGAAGAAGAAATGTTAGCTTCGTTCTGTAGGTCTATTGTTAATATGTACACATAGTAGCACTAGTGTCTGTACATTAAATCTGGCCTATCTGCGAAAATAACACGATAGAAACCAAGAACCTGTAACACTGTGTCACCTAGCAACTACATGGTCCCCTTTATCAAACAACTAGACGATCTAATTTCCACTCATAAAAACTAAAAAAACCACTCTTGAGACATCATTTAATCCCAAACAATCAATCCTTCTTCTTATCTCCGGCCCAATTGATCCCACCACCACTGCTGCTACCACCCACATCCCTCAACTCCACTGCATCTCCACCTCCTGAGCCAATGAAATTCATTTCTTCTTCCATGTCCAGCTCATTACTTAATAAACCTCTCCTTTCGCTTCCCGCTGAATTTGGTCGCTGCTGAGCAGCTCTTTGGTTAGGATCTGACCAGCTGGCTGCAAATGCTTGGAAGCGGCGTTTGGCTGCGTCTCCAAGATCTGAACGAAGTGTGCAAAACAACAAATTAACAAAAGACAAGTAAGTTAGTTATGATAGCTTACGTAAGAATTTAACCTGGAGAAAATTAAGTAAATTCAACTTACCAGCCACCTTTTTACCAATCTGATCCCAGTCCACCCCAGCGCTTTCACCAGCACCTGCGTAGTTTGATCTCCCAGTCATTTGTTGCTGTCTACGACCTGCCAAATGAGAGAATTCAGGATTGTTCCTTCATAAGACAAAACCAAGTCATTTAGAACAAATTAGATGAATAAAATAATGTAACACAAGATGTGATGTGAACAAAAAACAACACGGCATCTAAACTTACCTCAACTCCTCCTGAAACAACTCATCCTGCAGCATCCTTGCCAACTGTTCATCTGTCAACCCCCCACCACTCGCACTAACCCCACCCTGTGCCTGCTGAGGATACTTCCTCCCAGGAATCCGAAGAAAATCATCCGACAATGTCACTGGTGTCCCCCTACCCTTCTTGGCAGGTGCAGCTTGTTGTGGCGCCACCTGTGAAGTAGAAGATGCACGAGGTGGTCCCGTGACATTGGAAGCCATTACCCTCCTTTGACCCGGTGGTACAAATCTTCCACGCTGAGGTTGTTGCTGCTGCTGATCTTCTCTAGCCAATTGTCTCGCCAATTCTTCGTCTGCATCGATATGTGATGCTCCACCGACACCAGCCCCGCCAGAAGGACCACCGGAACTTATCTCCCCTCGATTAATCTTGTCGACGAGTTCTTCGGGGGTTCCGGTGTGGGAGAGGAGTGTTTCGACAGTGTGTTCCATGTGGCCATTGTGGTGACGGAGGACGGCGTCGAGTTGTTGGGAGGTGTAGGTGGAGAACATGGAGGAGAGGGTGGAGAGGGCTTCTTCGTAGGTTATTGTCATGGTTATTGGTTGGTTTATTTATTTGTTAATTTATGTTGGATTGCGGCGATGGGTTTGTGTTTGCGGCTTTGATTTTGGGAACGATTCGTGTTGTTTACTGTTTTACTGTTCGATTCGACGCTTTCCGCGAGGAGGATCTTGGATTGTTAGATGTGATAAATGAATTTTAAAGGTAAATCAGATCGATAATAACTTAGAAATTATGACGATCTAAATCTTACCTGTATGGTTTTCAATTTCTTCATAAAACTAACTGTGCTGTGAACTGCTGTGAAGCGAGCGGCCGGCTGTATAAGCTGTAAGGAAGATATCAAATCGGCAACAAAAACAGCATGACCAGTAAGTACAATAGTCACTGCTCTTCTCTACCAGTGGCAATCATGTTTGTTTTTGACAGAAGGGCATTTGTTTCTCGGTTACCTTTTATGAGCCTGAACGAAAGTTTTCCATTTTGTCTAATTTTGCACCTGTTCATTTCGGGTAGGAACATCAACTAATAATTAGGATTATCCTTCCTGAAGATGAAGGGTGCAATTACCTTGATGCTGTTCTCCATCACCCTGGTGTCACTATTAATAATTGGCAGCAGTGCATTTGCCCCAACGACCACTCTTTGTTCGCCATTAAGTAAAAAAAAAATCGGTTCAAATATCTACTATCAAGCGGCAACTCAAATCAACTCGCTTACAAGCCACCATTTCCGAAAAAGAAGCACAAACTGCAATCAACACTGTAGTTAGTGCTTTGAAGAAAGACAAATCTGCCAAAGAAGAGTTGGGTAGTCTCCAAAAAGTTAACAATATATTAGGGTATGGAGCTCCAAAACCAGGGACTATTGCAGTTCGTTTCAATGCTAGTTTTAAAAAGGGTGGGATGGGTAGAAGCGCGGTACCGTTGCCCTTTGGGTTGGGACAGTCAGACAAACAGGAGGGTAGGGGAACAATGGTTGGGCAGGTTAAGGCCAGTGTTGATGTGAAGACAGGGAAGGTATTGGAGGCTAGTGTGTTTAGAGATTTGGGTTATGGGAGGGCATTCAATTTGAAGGTGTGAAGTAACATTGAAGATGATGATTCTGCGTGCATGAAGATGATGTGCTAAGTTATACTTAAATGGTATGTACTTTCAGTAAACTGTTTTGGAAAATGAGCACTTTGAATGGTTGCGAGAAAGCTATTATTGTTGTTGGGTGGATTTGCCTTCTCTATCGATCAAGCTTAATTGGAAGTTATGAGAATTGGGCTATGGTCACTGAAGGGACGTCCAGACATGCCGGCCATAGTAATTATGTTATAGTGTTTTCTTTCAGCTGTGTGTGAACATCATGTCAAAAAACATGACGTGTAAACATGACATAATTAATCATGTAAAAAATTGGCACAAAATGTGTCACCCAACAGATTGGTTGTGAGCTCTCATGTCGACGTGGGTTCCTAGAGATGATAGTCATGAACTTTTCCTCTTCTGGCAGTTAGTGGGTTTACCTTGTCATATTATTTCTCCTCGAGCATTGTGATGATGAAGGATACAACTTTGGAGTCGGCATGGGAGATCTTGAGGTCCTCAATATGCCGCACAAGCATGCATCGTTTGCCGTTGATCATTTTGTTAGCTTTACACCAGTCACAGAGGTTGATTTTTTCTTCTCCCTTGAGACATCCAGACAGATTTTTTCCAAAACAATAGAGCAGCCTTGAGAATGCCGTACAAAGTGATACTCAACTTGCAGTAGATGTATGCTTGCCTTCGATTGTTCACAATTGTATTCTTGGCCATCCTGCCCTCTATCACCACATGCACATCCTCTTTGTCCTCGGGTATTTTTGTTTGAAGGAACATGCCTGGTATGTCAACGGAAGCATGTCTCTCTTCTCAAAAGCATCTATGATGCAAGTCATAATGAGACAAGGAAGACTCGCTGCTAGCAATGAAGTATGAGTGTAAAGGCGTTGGGATCTTCTATCGGAGCATCCACGACCCCTGACCTTTCCATCCGGCTTCTCATTGATGTTGACAAGATATTTGAGAGCATTGACTCTCTTTCTTCGTAAATTTATACCAGTTGTTATATATGTATGACACCAAATGGTACCACTAGAAAAATTGTTGTGTGATCGGAACACACTCAGAGCAGTGGTATAATGTGTGAACAAAATGAGAAAGCTTGCGGAGCAGCTTAATATATAAGTGAATTAGGGAGTAGAACAGAGTATAGTTTGGTCCAAATTACCTAGAAATGGACAGATTAATCTGAATTTTCTGAATTATTTATGTCTACTGGACAGGCCATAGAACAATAAACTCTAGATCTGTCATGCACTGGAAAACTTGTCTCCATTAATGGGTTTTAAGGGTATTTTAGAGGATTTTAAGGGTATTTAACTGCTTTTTTGGCATTTTCAGTCATTTTTTTTTGTTTGGATAAAACAACCCTGAGACTGTGGACGCATCAAGTATGCAAGCTAAGTTTTATAACATTCCTTTAAAATGTAGCTAAGACATTGCTATTTTATTATCTAATGCTTATTTTAAAACCAACAAGCGTCAATATTTCAAGCAACATCATGTTGGAAATAAGAAGTGTAGATACAACTGATCAAATGAGCTCTTGCACTGCGATCAAGCTCTCTTTACTCAAACCTTTGACATAGAACACTCAGGAGTTGCAAAGGAAAGGGAATGTCCTGTAAGCATGCTCACATTGATCAAGTCTTGAGATGGAGCAAGTGTGCATGTCTTCAAAGATATCGCCTTTTTCCGTCTCATTTCACACGTCCAGCTCGAAGTCCCCTGTGATGATTTTGCCTTGTTGTACAGTTACAATCTTGAAGTTAGTCTCTTTCTCAATTTAACTTGATACGCCAGCTATCTGCCACTGCTCCATCCATGTCTTCAAAAATATCTTGGCAACCTCCAGGCCAGCACCTCCTTTTGTCCACCCCTCTGCGGTACTACTAATTTCAATAGATAGAACAGTAGTAAGATGAGTTCTTGAAATATTGGTGGTGCAACCGAAATGAAATAAACATACCATAAAAAAGTAACTTTTTATCTAGTTCTCGGTCTCAACCATGTGTCAAACAGGCAGTAATATTTTGACCTATTTGTCACCACCCTAACAGAGTAAATTCTGGGTTAGACACAAGATAGTAGAAAATACAACCCCTCAAAACAGGAAAAGCTTTAGCACTCACCAATTCCTACTACACCAATCACATCACCCTGCTCGTTTCTCCTTTTTGTAGCATTAAGAAGTACATCAAGTCTCAATCCAGCTTTTGAAACATGATAGTAGAATACAATCTCAAAACAGGACAAGCTTTAGCCACATCATCCTGTTCGTCTCTCCTCATTGTAGCATTAAGAAGTACCTCGAGTGTGATCTCAGCTTTTGTCATCAGGGGAAACTCAAAGTTGATCATCTCCTTCCCTACCATAGCTTCATCAATGACCATTTGTACCCTTGCTCTATCTGCTCTGGAGTAATCAATTGTTCGACCAGTTTCTGAGAAAGATATTTGATATATTTGATTGAGACTCCGAAAGGAAAGATGAAAATGAGAACTAGAAATGAGCAAAAATAAGTTACCTGTGTAATCACTTCATCTGAAGTGTATCTAACCAGCTTGTGTGGATTCTTGTACCAGATGGTCACCCTTTCTATGGTTTCGACACCAAAGATTGAGGCATTGACGGTATCAAAAAGCTTCGAATACTCATGCTCTAGAGTTAAACGAGCCGTAATGCCTGACCTGTTCAAATGACGCTGTTCAACTGACGCAAGTTGCAGCGTCAAGGTTTGGGCGTGAATATGCTTGTTAACATTTAGATAAACAGAAGTAGTAGCTGCTTCATAGCTCACCAGTCTCGGCAACACCATTGATGTTACCAAACTCATCCTTCCTAGTTGTTGCATTCAAGAGTACTTCAAGCCTACACCTACCTTTGCCACGAGAGGGAAATCAAAGTTGGCTATTTCTTCTCCACAAGTGCTCGGTCCAATACCACCTGCACTGCTATCTTAAACTTGTCCGTGATGAATTCCTTCACAAGGTTCTTGCCTATCACTTCTGACTGTGTGTAACCTGCAAGTTTCTGAGCGCACTGTGATATATTGGAAGATGCAGTAGAATTGTGTATTTTTAGCCTAAATAACTGTCTACTCACTTTATTTCCTACATTCACGTTTCCTTCAGTGTCAACTCCAAAAATTAGAGCACTTGATACAGCCCGTAATGTCATGTCCAATACCCACCACCACAATTACTCGTCCATGCCTATTAGGTCTTTTGTTGCATTCAAGAGGACTTTATAGGCTACAAAAATAACATAGTAGTATCATCATCACTTCAATTCGAGCACCTGTCTCACAAGCTCTGTTGTACGTGACATGTTTCATTTTTATTTGAGACAAAGCAAACTAGCTAACTGTCATACACCATTGGCATCATGACCATCAGTTAAATCTGAGTTCTCTCTAGAGATAAATATTTCTCTGGAGGCCAAATACACACCAGAGATCTATGTAGCAAGTAGTGCTGGATTGACACTATTTGACCCTACACAACAGGGATACGGTACTATTGAAAAACTTGGGGAGTATTAGGATTTGTTAATATGTTTTACATCTTATTATGGTACTTTACAGGCCTAATTTACAAACTACAATATCTTCTCTTTTTTGTTGTGATTGCACCATGATGAGAAGGATAAAAGATAGTAATATGAGGTAAGATTATGATATCCCAATGAGGCAATTTCCCCATATTGCTTGATTGTTGATTCTATGAAACATCATTGATCATCACTTTAGCTTTGGGCTTCAGCTCAAAATGGGTGATATTCTTCCCATCAAGTCCCACAACAATCAAACACTGGCATTCTGACATCACAGTCTTCACAAATAATAATATTGACATTCTTGAAGAGGCTGTAAACAACACATGCTTTGCAACCTTCAGACACATTCAACTTGCACAACCATTGCCGCGACAATGTTCAGTAACAAGAATGGTCGCCGTCACTGCTGTTGCAATAGAGCAGTCACCTTAGGTGGAAATGTCACGTGACATGTCACCATGTCCCCGTGACACAGGACACTGTCCCCCCCAACTTGGGCCAGCGTCCCTTGTCATGGGGACATCGTGACTGGGGATCATGGATCCATGGGCTGAATCACGTGTCACCCGTGTCCCCAAGTGGTTCATGCAGACACTTAAATCTTGCAGCCCAAATAACAACAGCCGTGCTACAAAGAGTGCAATTTTATTGCAATTATAGCAATAAAATTGCACTTTTCTTCTTCCAATTGGTTGTTGTTGTTGTGTTAAATATCTGGAATATCTCCATAATATCAAATTGCACAACAATGAGAACAATTTGATGCTACCTATATCATATGTTTTGTACTGAAGTCCCATGTAGAAAATGGCATGAGTAGAAAAACAGTACGAAATGGCTGGAACAGATTTGTTGTTTGAAAATTGATGCCAGAGTGCTGACGTCCATTGCAATGGCAAGAGATGACAAGAAACCTCCAGTTGTGCGGTAGATTGAGGACAGACTACTATGTCAGTGAACAGGTTACATTTTCGCAAGTAGCTAAGGAGGTCAACTTCATCTACTCACTGCATTGTACTGTAACTACAAAAGATACTACCCCTCGGCTCCGTTGCAGAATTAAGATACTATCATTGTTGTCAATTTTTGAGACAGTGTACTTCAGTTTACACAACCTGTCTTGTCCAATTTAGAAGACATTTAGCAAGATTTTACAGCATCGTACTTTGTTTTGCAGTTGTTAGACTACCTAGTGGAGTCTCTACGGCCAGTACAGTCTACTTCTGGGCAATTGGAGAAAATTCACATTTTCAAATTGTTTGCATTGTTTTTAGTTTAGAAAAGTCTTGCACCCGGTGCTTGAGCTCATAAATTGTCAACCACCTGATTATCCAAGACTTTTGTGCTTGTTCTAATTTAGCAGCAGTATCGTACTACAATTTAGCTATTTTGATATTGTGCTACATTTCAGCTTTGCAGTATCATAATACAACTTCCTACTAGGTACTAGGTTCACAATATTTTCCTCTCACCATACTTTCTCTTGAAATTTTGTTTGATTGTTCCGATCGAAAACAATAAAAAAGTCCGAAGAAATCGTTTCAGGTATGAAGCACGTTTATTTTCAAACGCCCACAAAGACACTGACATATGATGATAAGTAGACAATCAAAGTCAATTAATTTTCCTCTCGCTCAGAGGAAAATAATGTTCATCTAATACCTTGTTGAATTGTAATACAATATTGCAAAACTACCAAAACTTGTGAAAGAAAGACATCAGCAGAAAACATGGCTTTACAAGAGAGGGTTCAAAATATAGGATATTCGAACCTAAGACTTAAACAGAGAATTTCAACCTGTGAAGTGCAAAAATAAGAATTAATTCGAGATACACAGATTTTGTTCTGCTTAAACTTTCAACTCCTGTCATTTTTAAATATCTAAATAAAACACCTTCATTGTACTACAATACTGACCATCAACATTGTAGTACAAAGGTAGATGTAAGTTATTAGTACAATGGTGAGGTGATTGTACCGCAAATTGCAGTACAATACTGGGATATTGTAATTGTACTACAAGTCCCTATATTGTACTACGATACAATGGTGAGGTAATTGTACGCAAATTGTAGTACAATATACTACAATATCTCTGCATTGTACTATGATACTCTAAAACGAACCACATACTTTGAGATTCTGTAAAATTGGTCATTGAATGCAACTTCAATTGCACAGAATTTGAGATTGTATATCCTTACCAAAAGGAGGAACATTAAAAACCTACATAAATGATTATTTCAACATCTAGGATCAGAATTGTAGCACAAAGCCATGAGTAATACATTAAGTTGATCCCTTTATTGTATCGAATTCCAATACCAATTTTGTTGTACTTTGTGCCACACCCGTATCTAGCTGCAGGTCTGACTTTGTAGTCTGTCTGAGTTAGATTGTACCTTAGATCTGCATCTGCAAGCAACAGCCAAGGCCACCAGCCAACCTTTCCACCCCCCATTGTTCCAAGCCCTCCTTTGTTTAAACGATGGGCTTAAGATATCGAGAGGAGATTGTCAATTATTTGTTCAATTTAAAGTAACGATTGAAACAAATCAGTCGGATGCAGACGGATGCTATTTGTTTGTCATGTCTTGAAGAATATGTCCAAGGTTTGGGAGCAGGGATGGACTTACAACAAGGA
>JALLAY010000661.1:0-13513 GCA_036939635.1 Cyclotella baltica
TGTTCACGGAACCAGTGGTACTTAATAGCGTAGTGTTTGGAGCGAGGCGTCATTCAGCGGGGCTCAAGTTTCCCAAGGGTGAGGGCACCAACGTTGTCTTCATGGACTTTGACATGGAGATTTGTGTTCTTGTTGACGGGCAAGTTGCATGCTGAGGCAAGTTCTTTGATAAGATCAAGGAGAGGAAATAAATCTTTGCAGGATTGACTCAGTGCAACATATTCTGCTTCCATGGTGGAGAGTGCAATTTCCGTCTGAAGCTTACTCTTCCAGATAATGGGGCAGTTGGCAACACATATGACATAGCCCGTTCGACTTCGAACACAATGTGGATCCTGGGAGTCTTCAGTACTGTAGAGGCCAGCAAAGTCAGCGTCTGGATAGCAGTCTACATGGATGTGACGGGACGGACGAAGGATGAGGCCTTTATCTTTTGTGCCTTTGAGGTAGCGACCTATTCTTTTGAGAGCCGTCACGTGACGCGTGGTCGGTTGAAAGGTGAAATGGGCACATTGATGAACAGCAAAGGCAATGTCTGGGCGGGTGTGACCAGAGAGGTAGAGAAGCATGCCCACAACACTTGCGTAAGGGAAAGTAGCATCAGCTGGGGATCCGCCAACATCCTTAGGTAGAGGAGAGACATCAGCTGGGGTTTCTTTTGCACCTGTCCAATCTGCATGCAGTCCAAGGGCTTCAATAACTCGCTTAATAAGACCTGTTTGGGTGAGAGTGAAGCTACCGTCAGATCGGCGATTGGAGATGTCGACACCAAGGAAGCCTTCAGTGGAACCTTCTTTGCGGATCCAGATCTTGTCTTGCTTAAGCTTGTCGATGAGAGAGTCAATGGTAGCGTCATCGCGTGCATAGAGTAGGATGTCATCCACATAAACAATTACAATGATGTCACTGCCAATGAAGAGACAGGGGTCACAGTTTGACTGCCGAAGACCATGGTTTTCTAGGTGCTTGGTGAGGTAGTTAAAGAAGTGCCTTGGAGCCTGTTTTAAACCGTAGAGAGTGTGCTTAAGCTTAAGAACGTATTCGTAGCCATCATTGAAGTTAACTTTAAAGCCACGAGGTTGGTGAATGTAGACTTGTTCATTCTCAGGAAGTTCGGCATGGACGAAGGCTGCCGTGATATCGGCTTGAGATGACTTGAGACCGAGAATGGAGGAAAATATCATCATTAAACGCACGGTCTGCCATTGAACCACTGGCGACCAAGTTTCAAAGTAGTCCACACCTTCCTTTTGGCGGTCACCACGGGCACAGAAGCGGGCCTTGAATTTCTTGATGCGTCCGTCGGGGTATCGTTTACACTTAAATGCCCAGGTGGACGGAAGAACATTCATTTTGTCGGTCCGCCGAACCAGCTCCCAGCATTCAAGATCCTCTTGGAGAGTTTTGAGTTCAGTCACAGCTGCCTTGTAGTAATCACTTTGATGTTCTCCAGTCATGGCTTGATCGTAGGAGGGGTTATCAGCATCGTTTGCACGCTTAGCAGCTAAGGCATGAGGTTGGATGCAATCAACGAGATAGGAAGAAGGATCATTTAGACGAGAAACTTCGGGAGTAATGAGAGAAGAAATCCGGGCAACTTCGGCACTGTAGAGGTGAGTTGTTGGATGGAAATTGTCTTCGTCGCCATCCCAAGGAAGACTTAAATCACTACCAGACCATCCAGCGAGAAAAGCTGAGTGGATAGGAGACAGAGAAGAATGAAGATAGCTCTTGGTGTCCAAAGATTCTCGTGTTATCTTCGCTTTGGCATGATAGGCTTGTGGCAGAGCAAAGTTAGCGCCATCAATTGGAGGCTGCCCCCATGTACCGACGTACTCGGCACCCAAAGGGAGCAACATAGCCGCATGGTAAGCAAACTTCGCTGGTGTGCGTCTAACATGGGAAGATCGCTTTGACCGACGAAGTGACGGTGTAGTGGAGTCTTCAGCGGGAGTACTATCATCAAAATCATACAGTTCAACTTTCGGAGAGGCATCTTCAACCGCAGGCGTGTCTATATCAGAAGGAAAGGGATGATTCAGTTCAACAGCTCCCTCTGGAACTGGGAGTAGAGTTCCCATGGTACAGTCAGGTGGGTCCTCTGCATCAGGCATGAAGGGGGAAGCAATGTCTCCCTCTGACTCCTCATCAGGATCAATAAAAGCATCATAGGCTGAGCCGTCTCCGTTATCATACAGTTGAGCAAATGCATCATCGATGGTGTCGTATGGTAGATTAGAGGATGGAACTGTGTGGAAGTGATCATCGAAGATAACATGGAACTGTGGAGAGATGTGCCCAGTTTTAAGATTCAGCACAAGAGGGACGAGAGAGGAGTGCTCACTGGAAAAGCCAACGAACAGTCCTTGACGAGATCGACTGTTCCACTTGGGGATTGATTTCCCATCTTGTAGCTTGGGGTCTAAAACATAGACTGGACAACCAAAAACATGAGCCCGTCTGAGGTCAGCGTGATCGGATCGGGTCTGAGACCAGAATTCATTCGGCGAGAGACCTCCAAGTGACTCACGAGGAACACGATTGTAGATCCACACTGCATAATCCATAGCAAGAGCCCAAAGATCCATCTCAAAACGCTCTGGCCAGTGCATCATAAGGTGAAGGAGATTAGCACGTGCCATTCGACTGACTGTGCCAATGCCACGTTCAGCAACACCATTTTGATGATGTGCGCCAACTCCACTGAACGAAAGCTGTTGGTTCTGGGTCTTGCAATGATTCTTGAACTCTTGGGTAGCAAAGATGCCGTTATCGGAGTGATAGGACTTGACAGTTACGTCGATTGTCTTGGCTTCATCTTCAAGAAGCTGTTTACCTTGAATGGTGCTTGCTGCAGATAGATCAGACTGGGGGTAGTGGAAGATCTTCCCACTGGCATGGTCGACTAGAGGGCACCACCAGTGTAGCCGTCCGTTTCTGTAGTGGCACCAAAGCCTGATAGTCGTCGGCCTCGAATGGGAGATACATAGTGGTCGACAGAGATGCATTGACCTGGAGTGAGATGCTGTGTTTTGAGTTTTATTTCAGTATCAACAGAGCATGGGCGTTTGGTGGTAGTGGATGAACGACGACACTGTTTGGCCATGCAGCAAGCTCCACATTGAACTTCAGCTGTGGTGACTTTGGTGGTAGACTTATATTTAGTGGGAAGGATGGCCTCTGAAGGTATGCTGTCATCAACCGAAGGAGAGAGACGAAACCACTGCTGGTCTTTGCAAAGCATACGGACACGGGAAAGACTGGTATGGGACAGGCGTTGATGCCAAAGTAGTAGCTCCTTTTCACCAGGAGTGAGGTTACGATTGCCGGGATCAATAATGTTGAGGTGAGCTTGCGGGGCGGTGGGGTCAACGAGAGATTTCCTTTTGCAGTCGAGGTCAGCTATTTCGGAGAACGTTTCTGACCAGGCAGAACTTGTTTTTGGCATGTCAGTGAGCTCCAGCTCAGGGAGATTGGAAACGGGATTGTACTTGGCAATGATAGTTGTGGTTGTACTTGTGAGATAGATACCATCATCTTCGATGGAGCCACCAATTCCATGCGTATGACGGAGAACTTGAGGGCTGAGTAGACGTACACCTGCATGTGGAATGTGAATCCCTGCAATTTCAATGACACGCACATTTCCATCAGCGTCCTTGACGGGCCAACGAACGAGGCCTTCACCTGCAACTTTATTTTCACCAGTGAGGTCACGCACTTTCATGTTGCTTTCTTTGTAGGTGCTGGACAGGAAATCGGACTTGTGTGGAGTAATGCACACAGATGCACCCGAATCAACGATGAGAGGAGTATGGGTCATCTTCACGGTATAAAGGTATGCTGGATAGCACTGATAGAAACGGCGAGAGAGATCAACCGACACTTGTCCTTCTTTAATGGAGTACATCCAATGCTGTGTGAACATACGCGAAGCTATGGCAGGAGAAAAGGTAGAAAGGAAGTCCGACACTAAACTTGACCAGGAGATGGAGGGCACAGGTGGGATCGCCAATTTATGAGCATTGTTGGTTGACTGGTCAGGAGGAGCATTCCAATCACCCTCTAAATCAACTGGAACATCACCACAACTTGTGAACGAGAAGCTGAATTGATATCCCGCTGAACAGAGCGACAGAGAATCATTGGTGAACTGTGCCAGGTTAAAGATGTACTCATCAGAAGCATCGTCGACAACGGAGAACACTCCCTCTGGAGACGTAACTATGTCTTCTTCCAATTCATAGGCCGATGGAGTTGAGTTGTACCATATTTGGTATGGAAGTCCACTTGTATTCCCAAGTAAATGATGAAAGGAAGGAGGAGGCCATGTAGGTGGAGTTATGTTGGGTGGAGGTTCTGGGTCAGCCTGAGTACCAAACAGTTCATCAGAGAGGAAGAAGTAAGGCTTGACGACCATGTAGTGAAGAAGAAGGTCTTTCCAATACATCAGGTTGTGAAAATCACGAGAAAAGACTTCAGTAGATACTGGAACCGCTGAAGATGACTTGGATGGAGTAGGTAACGAATAGATGGGACGCACGGAGGGGTTGTGTGAAGGTAGATCAATGGTAGTAAATTGAATGAAACTGAAGAGTAGAAGGACAAGAAACTGTTGAACTGCTGATGAGACCGACGGCACTCGATTCCAACGATGTACTCGATGGGGATTCAAATGTCCAGTGTTCCGTCGCTTGCGACGGCGTGGTGGAATGAGCCAAACACCTTCATACAGGCAAGGGATAATGGAGAGACGGTTGGACGGTCGATGGTGCCGTGGAGATAACAAAGCTGCTAGCAGACGTTCAAACCAGTACCATAAAACGTAGAGAGAGCCACCAAGAAGGATGGCAATCACTGGTCCAGCCACGAGACATTGAAGCCAATTCGGTAACATCAGGGAGTTAACTATTTGGAGCCAATTGATTATACCCACTCCAAAAATCAATGGAAAGATGGCCCATTGTCGGAGGTCCGATGATGATAGGTCCACCGGCTTGGAGAAGGGCCGGGAACTAAGTTGCGATACTGGGGCACTTGCGAAGAGATAAAGAACTGGAATTATGACGGGGACGAGAAAGTAGGACCGGAGGTTCATGCAGGCAACAAATGATATCCAGCCAACCACTAGAAGACACAGAAGACCCTGAGAGATAAACCACCAAAGAAATGCATTGAGGGGGGCTGGATGTAGGAATGCTGTTGTTCTGGAAAAGGCTTTAGGAGGCAATGCTATGCTGGAAAAGGCCGAATACCACGATGGGGGTTGCAGAGATGTACACCATGCCCACATGGCTGCCAAGATCCTACAGCCAACTGCCAGAGATACCTTGATTCCATAATGACACATCACATAGATAGGCAGATAAGATGTGAAGTCAAGGATTTGGATCCAGTGACTTACTACTAAGTGATGGGTTGTAACTATCCACCACCAGATGCCAACACATAAACCTGGCCGCAAGATATATCGGGAGATAAGAGAAGATAAACCGTACTTATCAATCACATGTTGAATGACCTTGGAAAGGGCAGGTTGGTACGGTTGCAGACGAAGGATGACCCACGGCAGAAACAGCACCACACAGATGAACGTTGAGAGGGGACAAGGGATAAGCCAAGTTGGTTGTGGCATGCCGTATGATGCGGAAGAAGCTGTAGTAGGATGCACTGCAACCAGAAGAAGGAGGCTTGTGCGAAGTCTGTTGAAAGGCATACTGGAGCCCCAGGCAGGAGGGGGTCGAGCCGCTTGGGTAATGCTAGGCTCGGCAGCGGTTGTTACAGAACAACCTTTTGTAAACTGCCATTGGAGCGAAAGCACAAAGTTGTAACACCGAAGATAGAAAGTGAAGAATTGACTGACAGGATCCCATGCTGGTGGAGGACGAGCAGCTTGTACAAGATCAGGCTCGGCGGCGAAAACCATAAGGCTTTCTTGCATGAACCACCATTGGAGCATGATCAATGAAGGAAGGATAACACCAACAATTAGAGTTGGATCAACACCAAAAAGGAGATGACTGAGCCATAAACCACCAGCGCTGAATAAAACTTGGACTATTAGAAGAAAGAGGCGTTCGTGAGAGCCAAGGAGCTCACCACCTAGTCTTTTGACTGAGCTTTGCCAAGAAGGAAGGCACTGGCATGAGCTGGGTCGTATTCACTACCAACAGATTCATCATCACGATCAGAGGTGACATTGTAGGCTTGTTTATCGAAGGAGACAGCATTCTTAAGAGAGCTCTTACGTGCATCAGGAGTATCAGCACGTGGACGACGACGGTTATCACGGGAGCCAGAGCGGTCTCGGGATGATCCACGGGAGAAACTACGGCCGCGAGGCTGCCTGCTAGCTCCACGAGTTCTAGAACGATCTCGAGAAGGTGAACGGTCTTGTCTGGAGCGTTCTCTGGAGCGTCCTCGATCACTACCTGAGTTCCTATCACGCCACCACGAAGGAAAAGGAGTAGGACAGTCTTTGGCCAAATGATCCACCGATTTGCAATTAGGATTGTGACAACGCATAACAAGAGCTGACTGAGTGGCTGGGGATGAAGTTGGCCCAGGAGCAGGGGCTGCAGTGTAGGCTTGGGAGGAGGCACTCAGTTTAGCTTTCGGCCAATGACCAAACTGGTAGAGGCGGAGGTACTTGGTCTCAACGGAGTCAAGCGCATTGTTAATGAGTCGCGAGACTTCAGCAGAAACATCTTCTCCAGGATGAGGGACCGGGATGAGGTCTTCGTATTTGGCTTCCAAGATGCCACAGTAGTTGTTGAACCGACGTGAGGCAGACCAAGCCATCCCAGCAAGAATACAATCAAGGGATTTATTTGGTATGTCATTAGTGTAGGACAAATTCTTGACCGTGGCCTTCAACCAAGAGACGGCTTTAGAAACATCTTCATAATCAATGTCACAGATATTGAAGTACTGAATAAAGCCTTGCTGAGCAGTGATGCAGGTAGTCGAGTTGGACTGGAGCTTTGAGAGAGCCAAGTGAATAAGGGAGGCTGAACCACGTACATCCTCGTCAAGGTCATTAAAGCGTTCGGTTACATCCGAGAGAAGACGGCCTTCTAGGCAATTCCAAAAATGGTCTTGTAGAAGGCGGTCCGAGTCAACATCAAACTCGCTGGCACACTGATAATTGATGAGATACTGCCACTCCTTAATAAAGTCACTGCTAAACCTGCTGTGGTGAAAGAGGAGATTGTAGGTCTCGGACTCCACAGTACCTTCATAATGATCAAAACGAGCTGGGACCTCAATGGGAAACATAAGATCGTACTTCTTGCAATGGGTTTGGAGGTGGGCAAGGCTTGCTCCAAAAGATGACACAGAGTGAGCAAGCTCGACATTAAACTTGGTGGGATCAGAGAGGGCACTGACATCGGTGTAGTTGAAACGAAGGTGGCGAGGAGGTCCTTTAACGATTTTGTCATGGTTCGAATTATACTCCTTAGAACCAAGGGCACCACGGGCATGTTTGGGAAGACGGAGAAGACTTGTCGACGTCCTTCCACGACAGTCAGCCAACTTCTTGAAAGGCGAAGTCGATGGTAAGGAGGCATTAGGGAAGAGGGCTGAGCCGCCACTTCCAGCTCTAGACGTAGAAGCATGCGTAGCTTGTTCGAAACGGTTATTACGGACGGGAGTAGATGCAGTGGAGTTAGAAGATGAACCCATACGACGAATAGGAGAAGCATTTGCAGTGGAGGAGGAACCAGTACGGGAGGATGGAGGAGGGACAGTACTTCGATCACGACGTTGATTGTCACGAGGTGGAGGAGGAGGAACAGATCCTGAGGCGTTACGACGAGAGGCGGGGGGAAGGCCACCAGATTGAAGTGTAGATGCAGTACGAGCACGCACGGGAACTACATCGATATCTGTCAAACCTGCTTCAGCCAGAAGAGCTCGAGCAGCTTCAATGGGATCGGAGGTCGAGTTGACATTAGACGAATGGGAAGGAGGGTCATCGGTGGTGGATTTGTGCTCATCAGCAGCACTCTCGTAGTCAACACTGCCGGTAGAGTTGATGGAATGGACAGCTTGTTCATTAGGAGGGCCATTCGGAACATTCACGGAGAGAACCGGGGGGTTGGAATTGACGGGAGGGGCAGGATAACCAGGAAACTGCCCAGGATAATGGTTGGAGTTGGGAACCGTGGGATGCATGGGAGGATACGGATACATGGGTTGTCCATATGCTGGGAATCCATGAGGTGAGTACGGTTGATGATGGGCGTAGGGATGAGGCCAGGCATGGTGAGGCATATAATTGTGGTTTGGTGCCCCGAGACCGTCGACGATTTGATGCTGTCCGGGAGGCGGTACGAATGGCGAGGCGGCGGCATTGAGAGTAGGAGCCGAGAAAGGAGGCGTAGCTTGATGATGAGCATGGGGAGAAGGACCATAGTTGGCGGTGGGATAAGGCGGCACAGAGTGGGGTGCGCCAAATGCAGGAGTAATCGCGTTGGGGTGGTGGTGGTTGGTGTTGTTGTTGTTGTTGGGGTGGTGGTTGTTGTTGTTGGGCGCGTGAGGAGGGCCTGAAGAGTTAAAATGGCCCGCAAAGGTATTCCCTTCAGATGGAGGGTCTGAAGACCTTTCGAGAGTAGAGAGAGTAGACCGAGTCGGAGAGTTGTTGAACGACAACATAATCGGAGATAGTGTAAAAGAAGGAGGGCTTTAGATGCAATGAGAAGATGGATTTATGGGTTTTAGATGCAATGAGATGGTTTTAGATGGCTTGATGACGGTATAGGATCACCAAAGAAGGACGTAGAAGAACAACTGAACAGCGAAGCGCCGCAGAGACAACCAACTGAACGACTGACCGTGGACGAGTCGCAGACAACCAACTGAACGGACCAGCCGCAGAACAACCAACTGAACAACCTGTGCGAGACGAGGCTGCAGAACAACTGAACAACCTGTGCGGGACGAGGCTGCAGAACAACTGAACAACCTGTGCGGGACGAGGCTGCAGACAACTGAACAACTCCGGAGAGCCGCAGACAAACAACTGAACGGTCTTGGCCGCAGAGACAACTGGATAGCACGCGGAGACGGGTGCTACAGGAGGAACGGTTTGCGAGGGAAGTAGTTTACTATTTGAGCAAGGTGAGCGGAAGCGAATGCAGGCTATAACCTGTTAGAATGATTATTCTGTCGAATTGTGAGACTAATGATTATTCTATTGTTTACACGCAGACAAACAGCGTTTCCTTGCTCGCAAGTCGATTCGATTGAACTCGACTGAACATGGTGAGTTTGCAGTCTTGCAATGGCATGTTTTGATGAAAACCTGCCATGACTGACATTCACACATGATAACTTCCTCTGTTCAAAATAACTGCTCCCACATCGCCACTATTGCGGTATAAAATTCATGCACATTTACGGCACATTTACGGGGGACAAGCCATCTATCAAGCAAATTTCAAGACACAGCAGTTCTGCGCTGAAATTTGCAGATTAACAAAAGCAATAACGATTGTTCTATTCAGCCCCAACCCAGACAAACTAACAACCAGTTCGTCTGAACAGTTCATCGTCACTTCCGTGATCTTCGTTCGTGGTCTTTTGATCAAATTGTTCGATCACATGCATGTTTCCAACACTGTTCCGACATGCTTCATCTACCAAGTCTCTTTGTTCCCAGTGTCTGCATTGCTGACTGTTCGTAGCTCATTCCAACTTTTGGTTCTCCCGAATGGACTACTTTGGATCAGCAGATATTCCACAGTCTCCTCCAGCCCTTTCCCAGATTTGCTTCAGCCAACAGTCACTACCAGCTCCTGCATTGACTGCCCACCTATACGTTACCAATGTATCAACAGTGCCCCACCCTCATTCAACTATCGTCAGCCTTCTTGTCTTCATTTGGGTCTCGCCAATGCTTTGGTGTACAATCTCGCCAACAAAATGATTAGTTTTGGTCTACGTGGGAGCAGGTTGCTGTGGCATGTCATGGGACTTTCTTTGATCTCTTGTCGGCGACAGAGGGAGATTGCTTACTTGGTGTTGGGCGGCAGTGCCACTGATAGGCAACAATGTAGTCTTTGGCTGAAGGAATTTTACACAACAACTATCTTTGGTGAACCCTATCTTCCACCACCAACCAACCTCATGCGTCGGCCTGTTTCACCTCCTGAACCAAATGGTCTGTCTGTCTTGAGTCCTGTTACTTTGTCACCGAACTCCCCATCCCTCATGTCCACTGTACCAACAAGCATCTCCCCTACTAATGACCTCACTAGTACCCCGACCTGGCCTACCAACAACCCATCTTGCACAACAGGTCCTCCGTTTGAGACTCTACGTATTTCTTCTACAGTGACTCCTTCAACTTCTTCATTTGGTCATGATTCTGTCCCACCATTTTATAATTCAGGCTTATCTACTTTCAATCCAAACAATTCATCGCAAACTAGCTCTTGTCTCAAAAGAAGACCATTACAGAGAGTAATTTTGCTTTTGAATTTATGGTTAACAGTGGAGTTAGCATCTTGGGTGCCTCATAGGGAGTGTATTGGTTGGATGCTTCAGAGGGAGCGTATTGGTTGGATACTTCAGAGGAAGCGTATTGGTTTCTCGCCTACTGATAGTCCTACCATCTTTCAGTCAATTTATCTCTCCATATTGCAACACAACTCTTCCACAACGACTACTTCTTCTCCTTTGTCGACTGCTTCAAGTTCTACCACTGGTCGTATTCCATCTCACCATTTGAAATTTCCAACTTGCCTACTGATTTGCCAGCATTTTTGTTGGCACACCCATTTGTTGCTGCAAATGACTCAATTAGAGGCAGTCCCTTCAGAGGGAGCTACCAGTACTCAGTATACTGTTTGGGGGAATATCATTTCAGAGGGAGCTATCAGTGCCTGGTACATTGCTTGGGGGGATATCAACCCAGAGGGAGCTACCTATGGATAGTTTGTGATCCATTTGGAGTTGTTTGTGTTTGTACGATCCTTCCAAAACATTTGGTCACATTTTGAAAAGCTCGAGAGGGAGTGTAAGGGCAGACTGGCTGCCCTGTTTGTTGTTCCAGGATGTTCCCGGAACATTCACTTTTAGCCTTGATTAGTTAGATCTCAGAATATTGGCGTCAGAACTCTTTGCGCATAGCCAATGCTTTTAGCTTGGTTTTCCAACACACAGCGATTGTTTCTTTGTTTTGCTCTGCGATAAACGAAATCATAATTTAAATCAAACCAATAATATCACACCGTTTCTTCCTATCAATTAGATTTCGTTTACCGCGGAGCAGCAGCTTTCACGCTGTCGCCCAGTAGTTGGGTACCTTTTATTCTCTTGCCAGGCAAAACCTAATTCGAATTATTGCAATCGATGAGGCACATGAGGTAGAGAATTCTGGCTGTGACTTCAGACCTCAATTTGTTGAAGCAACCAAGCGCTTACATGATATTACAAACATCCCCGTTGTCATTCCAAAGTTGCTCATGTCTGCTACATTCCGAGAGGATGATTACTACAAATTTTAGGTCTTTTGCAACACCCCTTCGACTTTCGAAAAGTTGACCAAGGTTTTCGATAGATTCGAAAAGTCTTCAGACAGGTCAGAAAAGGGTCTTCGTTTGAAAACAGTCGAGGCTGCAATGAAGAGGCCACAAAGCAATAAGCAAGCAGACGAACGACCGACGGAACACCCTCGTGAGGAACGGATCAATGGGTAATTGAAACGGTTGCCCATTTATTTCAATTGAGGATCGAAACGGGAGGGTGTTCGTCCCAAGGCAAACTGGAATGAATGTCCTCCCGTTTACGATTTTCAATGGACTCGAATGCCCTCCATTTCGATTGGCAATGGGATTGAACACCCTCTCGTTTCGACTGGCAATTGAAAGGAATGACATTCCTGTTTGTTTCAATTGTCAATCGAAAGAAGAGGGTGTTTGTTTAAATTTCAATTGACAATTGAAAAAACGGCCCGTCTGTTTCAATTGTTAATTGAAACGAGCGCATGCAAACCGTCTGTTTCAATTTGCAATTAAACGAACGGCATCAACCGACCATCAGATCAAGATGAATGGGAACAAGGAGCAAGGAGAGTAACCAGCGGTCGAGAGTCGAGAGCCGCGAGAAGAGGTAAGAGCAAGATGGACTCCTTTTCTGATTCCTTGCGGACTTTTTGATTCATACAAAACTTGCGCAGACTTTTCAAAGTATACTCAAAAAGCTGCAAGTGTTGCAAAAGACTTGAAAATTGTAGTATCACTCCATTGTGAAACATTTTCAATTGAAGAATCCTGTAATAATGTGTGGCAACCTTTTGGATGACTAAACCACAATGTTTTCTCTTGCCATCAGCCGTGACCCTGGAAAAACTGCCAAGAAACATGCTGCTGCGTTCTTAGACTCTCAGTCTGATAAGCAACAAATTTGGTACCGTAATCGGTGTAGAACGTGTATGTAGTGCGTTACCAATCTTTAATGTAGGTACCTTTTCTAGACAAGTTTTGAAATGTACATATGTTACTGAATGTACATTCTTTTTCACCAAAATTTTTGGCGCGCCGACTAAATTTGATTGTTCCCCCCCATTCTTGTCCCCCTTCTGCACCGTCCAATGAACGTTTGACTCCTATGTACAAAGTCCCTAGTAGGTAGCAGAAAACTCACTGAGTACATATAACTCCTAGAAAATCATTAACTACACTACATAGTGAAGCCACAGGCAAACGCCTTTCTTTTCCACTTACACAAGCAGTGCAACAGCCTGGGTCATAAGGATATATCCTCTTCCAATAAGGGAATTTGAACTATAATCAATTCAATGACCGAAGAGACTCCTTCTTCCTCTTACGAAACCTTATGCTGCCTTCTGTGTCCACAGGGGCATCAAGATGTTGAATGAATTGCATAGTTGGTTGACATTGGTTGGCTTTGGAAGCAAGTGGGCCGGGCCGATTTCATCAGGCATGATGGGTTGCCATTCTGGAGGCTGCTATCGCTGATTGCATCTCAGAAATCCACATTTGTCTAGGCGCGGCAGGAGCATCACCCAGTTCTTCAAAGTTGATGTCTAGAAGAGACTGATCAGCCGGTAATAGTGTTGATGGATCAGTCCACAGAAGATCTTCACAGTCTCTCAAGAGCTGAGAACGCCCAAAAATTGACTAAAAAGGAGAATTAGAAATTCATGCTGACAGCAACCATCTCTTGGTCGCGGCATACAATTTCAAAACTTTAAAACAGCCATATCGAGTAAAATGGAACATTTCCTATTGCAAAAATCACACTTATGTACTAGATTCTAATATTCTGCTCTACTCGACAACTCTTGCCAATGGAATTTGGTAACCGGAAATGTCATTGGTTGAATGACATTTGTTAGACCAGTCAGAACAGGTCAAGGGCCAGACCAAGCAGATGCGGGGATTTTTGGGAATTTGGAATTTGAAATTACAAATTTATTGTTTTCGCACGTTTATTTTTTGCGCTTGGCGATCAGGCCGATCAAAGCTTATTAAATCTACCACCA
>JALLAY010000662.1:0-13587 GCA_036939635.1 Cyclotella baltica
CTTAACGAAAAACACATGCCCATTATCTGCCGGGACACGAGTGTCCCCCTTGTTTGTTGAAAGGGCGAACTAACTATCTACCTTTACTAATTAACGAAAGATTTTTTTCCTGACAGGCGGAAAAATAAATTTCTAGGGGCACCTGTGACCCCCTTGTTTTGAAATTTGTAGTACCAATTGCGACCACCAACCGCATACCTAAAGCTAAAGGGATCAGTTGATGTATGATTTATGAGTTGATAGATGCAGGTTGATGCATACATGATCCTTACAATGGTACCGATGATGTCCGCCTTTTATCATTTCGCTCCCTTTTACTCGTCTCGAAAGCTACCGATGCGTCCATCTACTCAATTGAACTTAATCCATAAAACTTCAAATACAACATCATCGACAATCGTTCCTCGTGCTGCGGTATCGGTAGTGCTTCGATGGTCAAAAGCTTCATCTACAAAGCCAAGCACTGATATGTCGGCGCGATACCTTCTAGTTCAAGTAAGAAAATTGAAGCGAATCACTTATCTTTAACATCATATGTACGAATCCCACTTATTTCTTGTTCGAATCTCAGAGAGGCAACGAACCAAACATGGGGATGTGGTCTCTACCAGGGGGGAAAATCGAGCCGGGCGAGAACACTATACAAGCAGCTAGAAGGGAATTAATGGAGGAAACAGGCCTTGGAACAATTGCAGAAGATACAAACTCTTGGACCTTGAAATGGCATGCACCATTTGCATGTTCCGACTCCATCCATCATAGTCAATCGGGTGATGTATTATTCCATTATGTTATATCTCAATGCTTTGCAGAGTTACGGTCGGTTACTCCTCCAAAAATCAATGCATCCGACGATGCATTGGATGCTAAATTCTGGAGTTTCGATGAAGTGAAAGACGCAGAAATTAGAGGAGTGGTCACTAAAGGTGTTGCAAGTGTCATCCAACGATCTGAGAAGTTACATAGCGCTGGTTTACTTGATTGTGACGACTCGTTTTAGAGCTAATTTCATGATGGTGTTGTGTAAACCAAAGACACCAGTTATGGGTCACGTATTAAGATTTAGAAACATGAACACATTCTGTTATCACTTATCACTTTCATCAGCAGCTATCTACAGGTAATGTACAAGATAGGGCAAAGAATATGTACTAGCGTAGATGTGTCAAACATGAAGCAATCGTGCTTTTTAATCTTGACATCTATGCTTAAACATCGATTATGAAACCATGTATCACACCCAGCTCCCATGTAAAATGATAATGGCATCTATGTACATTTTATGCGGCAAGATTCGGAGGATAAATCTCAGGACACACAAACTAGTAACTAGTCAGTCAGTATATGATCTAGTCTATCAATATCTTCTGCCATTCATGCCCAAGAGGAAAGCCACACTCGGCTTCTTCCGAACATATAAATATACCACATGGGCAATCACTGCCCTGCCGTTATCTCAGACTCGTCATCTTCTGAAACAGGTCTGAAAAAGTGCCTCTCGCTGAGACTCTTGCGACGCATCTCCACATTCCTCGCGCAGTAAATAGGCGCAGGACATGTTTGTGGATTCGTTAGATCAACCGTTGCCAAATCGTGCGATGAGATGGAAAGACCAGATGGTTTCCGATTGCGAAATGATGAAGACGAGGTCAAATTTGCTGGTAAGGATTGCGAATGTCGATATATATGAGATTTGGATCGATTGGCCGATGTTTGCGTCACCATAGTACCAGAGACGTCCAATATCCCCTTGTCGGATCTGGTTCTTGACGTAGGCTGTTTCTTAAATTTTTCAACTGGGCTGGTCATGCGTATATCGTCTTCGCTTGCACACACGGAGTTTATTGACTTGGATAATAGTGTATCGATGAAACTGCTTATGTTTATTGCTTGGCAATCATTGAATCGAGGCACCATTTACTGAGAGGAGTATGTACGTATTGGGTATTGAGAATGTTTTAGCCAAGTCAAATGGGGCACGGTCACGAATTGGAGCAGCGATTATGGCTTGATGTGAATGGTAACCCACGAGCTTAGAGAAACTGGAAGAATGCTATTCCTCTATGAACTCGATACAATTGTCTGTTGATATATGCCAGTTACTCGTTCCCATCAAAGCCTCACGAGCCAGATTAGCCCCAATATTGTTGCGGTGGGGTGCTGCAATGACAATCAGCTGCCTCAAATTAAGAAGCCAGTGGCTTTCATGTGTGGCTTTTGATTTGCAAACCTTGCGTTGGATCAGAAGCGTTGTGGCTCTTCTCTGGCGGTGGTTGGACGATATTGGACGATTTTCACCACAGAAGAGGGAGGACAAATGGTCTCGGCATCAATAATTTCGAAGTGTCAAAAATATCTGTATGAGTTCCTCAGTGGCTTGAATTTAAAAGTCTTCTCAACGTCCAATTTAATACAGCCTTGGACGTGTGCGCTTCGCATCCAACGTAAGGAAGTTGGATCATTCGTTGTGTGTGTACATGATGAAACCTGAAACATCTTCAGCAAAATGATGGGCAGACAATACCAGATATATGGTAGAAATCAACCCATTGGAATCCACTTCCATCCACCGCCCAACTAATCCCGCCACCACCACGAACAACAACACGAGTGGTCGAATCGGTTGATGAGTGAAGATGAGTGCTGTTGGGTGCCGGGCTGTGAAAAGGTGAAAGCGTGAGAGAGGTAGAGTTGGGGCAGACAGCCAGAGCTGACCGCCAACCCTCGATTGCAGATGCACCGGTGCGCCGATACTGGTCGACGAAATCAGGCACACCACGTTCATCCAATGAAATGTAAAGAAGATCCTACGCATATCAATTTGCTAGTCTTTCATGCATGCCCAGGTCGGTAAAGCTCTCGTCATGGTGGTTGTGGAATTTATAACTATTCATCGCACTTCTTCCTTTATATTTACGCATCATCGATCAATAGCAAGAAAAGGGATACCATCTGCACAGAGGACTCTTCATTGCAATACAGGAATAGATATGGCATCTAGGTACCAAATTGCAGCGTACTCGGGTGACGGGAAAAGGATCAGAGTCTCGTTTTCTGACACAAATAATACAACGATTGCCTTCAATAGAGGTCCACAAGAAACATCTAAAGAAGATTTAAGGGAGCAGCAAAATGTAGCTATTTCAAATGCAATACCAGAGTCGGTTCTTCAATATGAACGTCAGCTCAAGAAAATTCAAGCCTTGGACAGGGCTTCTAAAACGAATGTCACTGTTGAGGATCATTTAGACGTTCTTCACGTTGATGAACACTTTGTTGTGACCAATAAGCCATCAGGAATTCTCTGTGTACCGGGTGTGAATAAGTACCGATCTTTACTAGATTTAGTTTATGAAACTTATGGCAACGGCAATACAAATGGAACAGATGATAATGGCAATTCGTCTCAGTTACACAAGGATTCCATGATAGTTCACAGACTTGACATGGACACCAGTGGTTTAGTTGTATTTGCCAGGTCTAGACTCGGCATGTCCAAGTTGCATGAGGCATTTAGAGAGAAAACTGGCACAGAGAAAATATATGAAGCTCTTCTAGTGGGATGGCTAGATATTAATCGCTGGGTAGAAGCTGCTGACACTGTAATCTCTGATATCAAGAGCTCTAACAAATCAATAGTCTCAAAATCACATCTGGGAGAAGGTGAGATTGATTTACCCCTACAGCGGGACCACAAACATCCTCCCTTCATGAGGGTCAGCACTCTTGAAAGCGAGACAGAGGCACAGCAAGCAGTTAAGGATCTTAATCATGCTGGCTGGAAAAAGTTGGTAGCCAAAAGGCCTAAGCCTAGTGTAACTCACTTCTCCATATTATCTTTTGAAACATGGAATGATCATCCAGTGACTCGTGTGGCATTAACTCCAGTTACAGGGAGGACACATCAGTTACGGGTGCATTGTGCAGCTTTGGGGCATCCAATTCTTGGGGATCCTGTGTATGGTTATTGTGGAGAAGCAAATCCTAATGGAGGATTTTCAGACGATACTATCATTCAAATGTCACCCACCTTTGCCGGAATGGAATTGCGTCGAGATGTGGATAAATTTGTAAAGGACAGCGGAAGAACAATGTGCCTGCATGCCAAAAAACTTGGTTTTATCCATCCCACTAGTGGGAAATTTGTCTGTTTTGAAGCATCACCTCTATTTTGATGCATGAATCTATGAGAAACCAAAAGCTAAGTTATTATACTTTTGGCCTTTTTTAAAAGTTGTGTCAGCAGAGAGCATTTGCAATACTTGACCCTGCAAGCGAATTGTTATGTAGAAAACACAGCAATATGCATTACTGCACAGCCAGTCTCATCGGGTTTGCTTGCTCTGTGAGCCCAACTCTCTAATCTACTTAAAAAGTGATTTTGAATACATGAATCAAGTGGTTATTCAGTTTAAGTATTTACCAAACTTATTTTGATCAAGTTTGAAACACACCTCTATCCACGTTTGGACCATGGCCTATGATTAGGGCAAGGCTGTCATATCTCTGGATGTTTCCTTCACCTCATACAATGACATGTTGGAGCAGGTGGAGGTTGATCATGATGTACAACAGTGGCATGCAGGTGGTTTATCACAACTTGAAAAGGGGGGTAAAGGTTGGAAAATGCTGTCGCACCTTCTGGGGCATGGACCTCGAGATTCTGGGATGATCTACAAAGTGATGGTATAGGCAGTTCTGTTGTAGGGTAGCGAAACTTGGGTTTGGACATTGAGTCAGTTATGTTGTTTGCATGGTTATCAATTCATGGTGGCTTATCGAATAGCGGAGGCAAATAAGCCGAATCGGGGTGGGGGTGGAAAGTGGAGGCATCCCTCAATGAAGGATGTGTTGGAAGAGGTTGAGCTCTTCACTGTCAACCAATATATCCCCCCTACTTTTTTAATCCTGCCTTATTGGCAGGATTTTTGTAGAACTCATGTAGAGCCTGGTATGTTGGCCCAAATCATGTCGACCCGGCAGGATTTGCTACATACGCATCTGGTATGTGTAGGAGTATATATAACCTCTCAAAGGCTTTTTCAATGAAAATAGTTTTTTTGCATCCAAGATGATTTTTTTCCAGAAAAGAAAATGCATATCGGGCTCGAATCAGGAATACATTTGGGAGGTGCCAAGCTATCAACTCTATATGGGGGGACAGAGGAAGTGAGGTTCCAGCTTTCGTCCATTTTAGTGGGACCAATAAATCTCGGAAGATTTGGCGAATGATGACGACTTGTCAGTTGTAGCCAGTGGCGATGCATGGGTGGGGCCAGGCGGAGTTCATGGTATAATAGTAGTTAACTATTTTCAGACAAGGTATTGGTAGGCTATGTGGGAATATGTTTGGTGTTTATATTGTCTTTTAATCATAGCAACAAGTGCCTGGGGGAGAAGGAACACTGGCGGAGATCTCGGAAAATCATTTGTTGACAAAGACCCACTCGGTGGCCCGGAGGCCAAGTTACACACACAAAAAGATTTTGCAGAAATCAGGTGGTCATTCAACTCAAGTAGTTATCAAAATCATTTTGATTAAGTATGAAACACACCACTGTTCACATTTAGACCATGGCCTATACTAGGCCTTCACTAACAGGGTATTGACAGTGAAGGCCTAATCATAGGGTGCAGACATCAAATGACCCCACTGACACTTCACAAGAGGTTCTGGGTGGAAGTTGCCGCTTTCACGCCATTTCCATCCATGACCTCTTGTGAAGGGTTGACCCTATTTTAAACTTTAAAGGAGAACAAATGGGAGAAGACATGTACCTATACAAATTACTAACAAATCTAGGTTCTTCAACCCTCAGAATAAGCCAAAAGATTCGCTGCCAAAAAGCAACTAAGACCCCTTTTACATAAATGTGATTTAACCGTGGTGATCCAGTCGTCTTGTATTGTAGCTCAATCATATCCACATCAAAATCTTTCTCACTTTATCAATTACTCATTGAACCTCTTGCTGACACTATCACTATCTTTCTTTTTCATGGGTTTGGGGGCTATCTAGGACTCACAGTCATGGAATTATGGCAAGTGCTTCCTGGTGGTGAATTCATCATGATTCAATGATAGAAAAGCCCCAAACTTTGGTCAATTTGGCCTTGACAGCCAATCCAAACACCGACAAAATCTACCACTGACTTCCTGAGACGATCCCTATATTGAAGGCTTCATCTCCCCCCGTCATTAATTACCTATCCTGTATCAAATCTCTTGTCTTTTTACAATAAAAGTTCGAGTTTATCTGGATCTGAATTGTATCTCACAACTTTTCCTCGGTCATCACTTCTTCGGCCACACCACTCTCACCAACACCACCAGTGGTTATGTTGCCGTCATCTCAAGCGCAACAAGGCAAGCCATACCCAACCAACAGTCATGAAGGCTGCATTTGTTGTGGTGTTCAACAGCACAGTTCGCGCAACCCCCCGTTGTATCTTCCCATCACCTTTGCTGTAGTTTTCAACCTGTTTCTGCGGATGCCATTGAAATCCTCTTGCAGCATTCCCTTTAGCTCCAAGGTGGTTTGTCTGTACCGATTCCCAATGCTGTGAGCTATCTTCATCCACTCTTCTCAATGGTGAGCCAGAATCAAAAAAAGCAGTCATCAATGTCAGACAACATAACTGTTGCCACATAATCTACCTCTTGCCTCTATTGTTGCAGCAGCCACCTTGTCATCCCTGCTGCTGTCATTTAAGTCCTCCTGTTGAGGGAATTCCTGAAGCTCCCATCCCACCTGCTTAGAGATCGTTCAACTGAACTGATCCCTAAACTGTACACTATTTCTGGGATGAAACGGTCACATATGACGTAATGTTTGAACAGTGTTTTTGTTAATTAATTGATTATTTTTCTTAATTTTATTGATTGATTGTTTTTTAAGGCAATCATCATAACTTAGACTCTTCCTTCTATTGTACTGGTCTTTCCAGTAGTATGGAGGTAATTTAACAACCACACCAAACATTGAACTACGAATCAAAGTAAACAACATCTATTGAGGTAAACCTTGAATGTTTTTTCTTATAGTCGGCACTTATCATCTAAATGATTTGGATGGTATTTGAAAAGTTAAGGGAGTGCAGATGTGTGATACTGCATGGATGTGAACAGGAATAGACAGAAACGGAGAACTCATTTTCAAAGACTCCTCAATTTCACACCATTAGCACACTGCATTTTCACATTATTGAATATTCTATAATCATGATCCAATAATGGCCTAGAGAGATGAGAAACATGAAGATGATTGGAGAAACTCCACAAAATCCATATGGGAGAGTCCAAGAGGCATTGATCTCAAAGGACTATAACTGATTATTTTCAAGCACTCAATGAATGCAGGGAAACCACATAATTGCGGATACCCAAATTCACTAGGAACAGAGACACCCAGTCGTGTAATTTGTATTGTCCACTAGAAATAATAGACTACTATGAATATATTCATATGTGATAAAAAATAGAAACCGAGGTTTAGTAACTACTACTAGAGAATGCACCAAAGTCCAGTGATCACTTAAATAAATAGGAGAAAATCATCAGAAATAACTCACTAGTTAGCATCTTCTGAACACAGCAGCTTCTGAATTCTGTTCAATTATATATTATATCAATTACAGCATTTTCTGCAACTACCTACCTTTCTGGACAAAGGCACTATAAAATTTCCAACTCCTATTTTTTATCCCATTTCTTTTTGTTTGCTCAAAAAATCTGAGTTCATAAAATGCTAGCATTTGTGTTCAGAAAGTGCTGAAAAGATGCTGAAAATTGAACAAAATGAAAAGATGCTGTGTTCGGAAGATGCTAACTAGTAATTCATCAGAACATGCTGGTTAAAAGCTGTTCAAAAAATGCTGTGTTCAGAACTTCAGAAGATGCTGTGTTCAGAAGCTCAGAAGATGCTGTGTTCATTCAAAAGATTCTGTGTTCATTCAGAAGATGCTTGTCTTCAAACACATGCCAGTTATTTCTTTCTTCCCGGGCAGAGATATCATTATCTACAACACCGAATATGTGACTACAACATTCTTTGTATTAGACAATGCCACAAATAAAGTCAAGGTCTATATTTCTAATCAGGGGTGAGTCTATTTTGGATATGATACTCTGCTCTATTGATAATTTCACCAACTTATTTCATAATTGTTAACATACTTTTAGTTACCTTTACCTGCAGCATCTTCTGAAATTCTGAACACAGCATCTTCTGAACACAGCATTTTCTGAATATGTTACTCAACAAAGGTTAAACATTAGAAACACATTTCACACTAATGAAAGGTAAAAAATGAACACAAATTGAACAGCATCTTCTGAAATGTCTGTTCAGAGAAATGCTGAAAAGATGCTGAAAAATTGAACAACATGAAAAGATGCTGTGTTCAGAAGATAGATGCTAACTAGTAATTCATCTCAGACATTACTGAGAAGGTGTTAACTTTTGTCAACATCACAAAATTGTACACATAAAAAGGATACAATTATTTCATAGTTCATCATTAATCTACATTTCGCCATGCTTCTGGTAACATATCATCTGAAATCATCATCTCATGTCTAAATGCCCCTTGAACAAACATGTCACTGTGATAACGCTTGTAATAAAAAGATATTGCCTTACGCGGGACGTTACTGACAGTGTACAGCATCATTTTCCCCGGCTTGCCATCGACCTCAACGAGTAAATCCAATGTGTATAAATAATAATCTGGCTCTCCTGCTTCTGAAACATTGGTCCGCTCAACAATACGATAGACTTTGTGATCATCTGCGTCCATATCATCCTCGTTCCATTCACTTATTTCTTCATCTATAGACTCATACGAAAGTAGACAGTATAAATCAATGTGATCCGAATACATTGTTTCGTCTTCTTCGTAAGTTCTTAAGGGAGAAGTTATATCTGCATTGAGCTCGTGTGGTGGGATAAATTGCTCGTGTCCTATTGGTGGCACCCAGTTTTGTGTGTGTTTCGTCCAGGCCTCTTCCCACTCTGCACCATAGTTTATTGTTATTTCTTCACCTTTTTTTATATCTCTCAAGGCAATGTAATCAAAACCTATCACAGCGTTCCATGTATTCTCAAAGAACTGTATAGGCTGTTCCAGATAGCTGGCATTGTGATACATTGAGTCTTGCGACCATATGATTTTTGCATTTGGAGATTCACTGTGGTGATTGATGAATGCTGGGCAAACGAAGTAATATACATCTTAAATTATTCGCCAAGCCAAAAATAAAAAAGTGAATCTTTCATCTTACCCGTTTCCATTCCATAAGGACAAAGCAGCATTGATGTTGAATTATGACCAAAACAATAGTTCAACAAAAGCTGGATTCCCGTAGGCTGGAAAAAATCTCTATATTCTTCACCTGTTGAAGGATCTATTGTGTCTGCGTACATGGTAAGAATATCTCGATCTGGAATATGTAGCAATGGAGCAGGAGCTACTAAACTTTCCTCTAACAAGAAAGGACCACAGCGAATGGACAATAATTTCAGAACAAATGTATAATAATAAACTAAGGTGATATAAGTACTCAAAAAGTCACACAGTACAACTCACTCGGTATTAATCTGGTAGCAAAAGCACCACGTCCCGCACTTGGGATAGTTGAGTTTCCAGGTCTAATATTGTCAAGACATTTTCCATCTCGTTCCAACTCTTCCAAAGACCTCGTGCTCTGCCACAATTCTGACAAATAAATCCCTTCTTCAACGGCTTTTATTGCTGCTGTTAAATTCTTTGGCAGTGCACTCTGTGGCCTCGATCTGTATGGGAAATATACAACCAAATCCCATAAATCTGACATCACACTCTCCATTTCTACTGTAAACAGCAACTTGTTAAGAATGCTCTTCGAATCATTAAATTGCTCCAAAAATCTCGTTGCAACAGGATAATCATCTTCCAAAGGCACAAGACCCATATAACTCTCTCTCGACAAAAACCACGCTGGTCCATAATCAACAAACAACTCCTGCCCAACCTCAATCGATTTCATCGCCTTTGTCATTCTACGATGGTACCCCGTAAAAGCCCCAATACCCGGATCACCCCTACCAATCCCCGCATTATCATACTCGTTCACACTCTCGACAATATTCTTCAACCTCATGTGACAATTTGGCATGGCACCAAATCCAGATATATGAGCGGAGGTTTTCTCGGCCTCGAGGTCCATGGAGTAGCCTGCCGCAACGGCTTTCCAGTTGTATTCGTCGAGGAGCCAGTGGTAGTCTTCTTTGGAGGCGGAGCCGTCGTTGTGGAAGTCAAGGTCGACTATGGGGATGGCTGGGTCGCCGCTTTGTTGTGCGGTTGGCGATGAGATAAGATTAATTCGTATTAGATCAGTTTATGTACTTATGTGAATTTAGACAGTGAACCTTCCAGTTCAAAAGTTGTCACGTATGCAGATACACTCACTATCCAATAGTTTCATCAGCAGAGAGCTTCACGCCAGTAAACACACCGAGGCCAGCATTTGGAATGGTAGATTTGGCGAGGTATAATTTGCATTTGTCTGTCTCCTCGTCGGCCCCAGAAGTCGAAGATGACAAGCAGACCAGGGCCAAGACCATGGCGATGGCTGGATTCTTCGCGCGTCTGCCGAATAGCATGGTTGGTTTCATCTATTTAGGTCTGCACCGCATTGGAACACTAACTAATTGGCGTGGAGCATTGGAGTTGGAGCAAATTCTATCGTTTCGATTCTACGGTGAAGGATGATGATGTGCGATGTGCGTTGAGAGTTGAGAGAGGTTGAGGTTTTTCTGTGAGGTTGAGTGTTATCATGACTGTGTTGTTTTGAAAAACCACTCTCGATACCACCGGCGATTACCGTTAAGTTTCATTATAAACATTAAGTAAAAGTTAGTGATTACTTATAATTTTAAAGGTCATAGTAAATCTCACAAAGCTAGCGATCGGTCTCTTTTTTTCGCTAAGACAAAAATGCAAAATGCACCGCAGACGCTTGATCTAGATATGTGCTGCTCGATAAGGACGTAGACGTAGTGCATCAACAAGAGTTCTAGCTATTTAAATTATAGCTACAAATAACAATCAGCATGGCACATCACTCAGACTGGATACACACAACTATCCAAACAGACAAACACCCGTAACAATTTGAATGATATATCCACGCCTATTTTCCAGCTGTTGTAAATGGACCTTATTATTGCAGCAGTGGGGTATATTTTTCTTGTAATTATTATCGAGGCTGCTGTGATTGAAGGCAGTTGTTGTGTGACTAGTGATTTTTGGTTTGGGTTGTACAATTGTAGCTGCCGTGACTGCAGAAGCAGTCACCAATGTGTGTTTATTGATATTGGGGCTCATATGGCAGCGGTGGCGGTGTGCAAGCAGTTTTGCAGCAGCAGAGGAGCCGGTAGTCTTCGTTCACGTTCTCACAATGCTATTGGGGTAGGGGAGGAGGGGGGAAGATCAGATGCAGCAGCTAAGTACTGTCACTGTCATATTAATTTCACGTCTTCGTCTTGTTTTTGTTGCTATTTTTATTGATTGTTTGTAATTAAATGTAGCGGCGGCGGCGAAGTCTGTTATTGTCATTAATTGTTAGTATAGTTGCAGCCACAGTAAATGTGTTAGCAGCAGCGTTGGTGAGTGTTGGTTGCTTCGGTACCATGCAAAATATTAAATGAGATGAAATGATTGTTAACTCACCTTTTCTTTCTTGTTTCTTGTCTCACAAAATCCGAATTCGTTTATTTAAGCAAGCTGAATTTTCATTAATACTTATGGCTGTGGTGGTTGCAGCAGCATCTATGGACACGAGCCGTGTTTGCGTCGTGGCGTTTGAATATTGAGGCTGCGCAGTTGTGGCCTTCGTGTGGGTGCTCACGCGGCTATTGGGGGGGCATAGGTCGGTATGAGCTTACTCATTTCAACGGCGGTGACGGTGGCGATGGATTGTTGTGATGGGGACGGTGGTGACGACATGCATGCAGTTGAAGCGAGAGGCCAGAGGGACATGGTTGTTTCGTTTCGACGGTGGTCTCGTTTATTTAGAAGTGATGGTTTTCATTGGTGCGTGGTTTTTGGAAGAGAGAAGAGTGAGATTCAAGAAATCTTCAAAGGGAAAGATTTCGGTGGTAATTTACGAAATCTCATCGCCAACGCTAGTTAAATTGTTAGCAAATGNCGTCCATCGCGTGAACGCGTGGAGTCGTGACGAAAAATACCACATCGGTGGTATTCCAAAACTAACATGACTGTGTTGTTTTAAAAAACCACTCACGATACCACCGGCGATTACCGTTAAGTTTCATAATCAACCATATAAGAAAGTAAGCAATAACTTATTATTGTAAAGGTCATAGTAAATCTCAAAAACCTAGCGATGAGTCTCTTTTTTCGCTAAGACAAAAACACACTTCAGATGCTTAACTGGCTACAATACGCACTATGCACTCCATGAAGACGTCTTACATCAAACAAGAGTTCTAGTTATTTCAATTACGGCTAAATTACAATACACCTGGCCTGTCGCATCCAGCAATACACAACAAACAACATCAAATGAATACACACAACAATCCAAACAAAACACCGCTAATCAATTCACTGAAATATTCACACCTATCATTCCTGCTGATATGAATGAATCTTATTGCTATTGCATCGGTGGAATTTGTTGTTATAATAATTATTAAGGCTGCTGAGTTTGCAGGCAATTGTTGTATAATATGTGATTTTTGTGTTGGTATAATTGCATGTGGCATGTTGTTGCTTAAGTACAGCTGGCTGTGACTGCAGAAGCAGCAGATGCTGTGTTTTTATTTATATTCGGGTGGATATTGCAGCGGTGGCGGCATGCAAGCGCTGTTTGCAGTGAGTAGCGGCGGGGGAGCTGGTATGCTTTGTTCACATCAATAGGAAGATCTGACTGCAGCAGCTAAATTACTGCCACCATTGTAATTCATTTCACGAGTTGTTTTGTTGCTGTTTTTATTGATTGTTTGTAATTGAATGCAACGGCGTCGACGATGTCAGTATTATTGTTGTTGATTTTTTATAATTGCTGTAATGGTAGCAGCAGCAGCGGGTTGTTGTTGAATTGTTAAAAAATTATTGTGCTGTGGTGGATGAAGCAACAGGAGCAGGACCTGCATATTTTTCACTATTGTAGCTGCTGAGGCTACAGCAGTATTGACGGACGTGAACCGTGATTGTTTTTAAAGTTCCCGCCGTTTCGGCGGCGTTGAAATACTGGGACTGCAGTTGTGGCAGCAAGAGCAATGATTGTAGCCTTCGTGTGGGTGTTCACACGGCTATTGGAGTGGGTGGCATGGCATCAGTCAATTGGAGATTGTTAATTTCAGCGGAGGCGGGGCATATTGTTGTGATTGTAACAAGTGTAACGACATGCAGCGAAAGGGACATGGTTGTTTATTTTGTTTCGAAGGTGGTTTCGTCTTCGTTTTGAAGTGATGGTGTTCATGGTGCGTTGGTTTTTCGAAGAGAGAAGAGAGAGAGAGCTTTTGTAGATTCAAGAAATCTTCAAAGGGAAAGATTTCGGTGGTAATTTACGAAATCTCAT
>JALLAY010000663.1:0-13525 GCA_036939635.1 Cyclotella baltica
GAACATCGCTGGAAAAAGTCACACATGACCATCCATCTATAACATAGCCAATTATGCAATAATTCATTTAACTTTAAGAGGCGTTAAATGTTCATCAAGTTCTTTTGTAAAAAATCCATGAAACCGCCACATGACATATTCATGAAACATTCTTTGTGTTAAGCAGTACAAAGCAGACCTAATGACATTTCTGGGATATGAAGATCCCGCTATTGAAGGCCTGTAAGATCCAGCAATCTCCGTTATAAACAGAATTTTCAACAAGTTGTTTGGGGTATTGTCAGTTTTTCGAATCAGTGTAAATCGTAAACAGCCTTCATCACGACCTTCTCCCTTTGATGATTGTGATAGCATACCTCCAAGAATAGAGGTTTCAAAAGAGCATATCACTGTGCCACAGTATTGGCGTGCTAACTCATTACAAATTGACTTTGGGGTGGTTGTTGGCGATCCAAAGTATAATAGATCCAGAGGAAATACCAACGTGCGCAAATTAGTTTGTTTTTCTGATACAGCTTTCGTCTTGAACAAGCCAAGAGTTAAAGATGGCCTTGTTAGGAACTTCGGGTAATTTGTTATGGTTCTCTTGGCAAAATTAGCAATTTTGTTGTGTGTTACTGGAGCAGATGATGAAAATATAGCCAACGATTCTTCACATGATGTTGCAATTCCAGTGTCACGCTGGAGAGACGCTTTCCATTTGAAATTGTTTGGTGCAGTCCCCGCCCGAGCTACCCAAACTGTAGCACCCATCAAAACAGCTGAAGCTATCCATAGCTTCATTAGATGCATAGATTGAAGATGACACCGATGTTGACTGATAACAGGAGCGCTGAGAGCTGAGAGCACGCACTGTGAGCTGTGAGGCTGCTGATGATGCGGTCGGGCTTCAGTGTGTAGTTTTGTGGTACGACACGTGGAATAGAAATACCTTCAATATTTATTTTCATTTTTGTATACAACAAAAATATAAAGAATTTAAATGAAGAGCCTTTGATATATCTTAAAAACTTTATTATTTAGAGGTAAGATCGCATGCTTCAGTAAGTGCATCGGCCTCCTCGATCGGCCTCATCGCATTCATAGGCATTCATCACCTCTCTTGATCTTCATTCGACTGTGGACTGTGATGTGGCAACTGGTCAAACAATTCATAAACTATCATTGCCCAACATTCGACCTCTCAGATAGAACCAAAGATGAAAGCCACCGTTGCAGCACTTCTAATCTCTCTTGGCTTAACAGCCGCAAAATCACCTGAGCTTGTCCCGAAAACGTTTGATGAGGCCTTGGCAACAAAAAATATGTTTGTGAAATTCTACGCTCCTTGGTAAGTCCCACGCGTGACATTAATCAAGAAGTCGTTAAAGGCTAGATAATCTCTAATCGATTCTATTTTGATCTCGTGACTTTAAAGGTGTGGGCATTGTAAGAAACTTGCACCCGATTGGGATGCTCTAGCTGAACAGTACTCCGGTTCGTCATCGGTGGTTATTGGCTCTGTTGACTGCACTGCAGTTGGACCCAAAGAGCTTTGTGAAGATCACGGTGTAACCGGATACCCCACATTGAAATACTTCAAGGTAATATGAACCGATCTGACTGGATTTGCTTCTGATCTGACCATATCATTTGTACTCACACCTGTGTATGTGTTGTTATGATATTGTCAAGGACGGCGACAAATCAGGAGAAGATTACAATGGCGCAAGGAGTCTTGAGGCGTTGTCAAAATTTGTTGAGGAAGAGTTGAACAAAAAGTGTGCTGTTGGATCTGAGGATGATATGAAAAAAGAAGAGTCTAATTGTTCTCAGAAAGAAATTGGTGAGTACAATTGGCATGTCAGCAATAGTTCAACTTGTTTAGTTCTTTCTTTGATTGATGTTGTTCTTCTAAATCACCCTCCATTAATGCAAAACAAGACTATGCGAACAAAATGAGGAGCAAATCTGCTGACGAGAGGAAGGCTGCACTTGATCGTTTGGACAAAATGAAGGATGGATCGATGAAACCAGAGTTGAAGAGTTGGATCTTTCAGCGTTTGAATATCTTGAATGGTTTCGAAGCAATGAGTGCTAGCGACGAGTTGTAAGCCACAGACACGGCAATCCAGCCATATTGGACATTTTTTAATCAGCATCATGATAGAAGAGATTGTAGAAAGATAGACTATAGAACAATATGTGCAATTTCGATTTAAGATAGAGTCAAATTTATTGTTCCATAGCATTCTCATTATGCGAACTTTTCCCATTGCTCACGTCCTGGAGAGATTTCAACTCATGTACTATTTTGACTGGGTCCAGGTTCATGCTGGTGAGAAGCCGAGGAATGTCGCTGACATCAAGGTTGCTCGAGTTGAGTTCCTTGTCATCTCTTCCAAACTCTCTACGTACAACCTGTGTCACGTTTCTTATTGCTCCTTCAACCAATAGTCCCACCGCTGCTTCATTGCGCGCCACAATCCGTGATCCTACAGCCTTTTCAATGGACAAATGCTGTCTCACCCGTGCTCCATAGCGTGAGTACCAAATTGAGTAAGCTAGAGTACCAAAAAATGATGCCAGAAGTGCTTCTACTAATGCTGGATAATCGAGTGCATACTTTATACTGCGATATGCAACTGGGAGTGCACCAAAGGTTATCAATGAGACATAAATGATTGTGGATGCAGTGTTGTGTTTAAGTTTGTACGGCAGCTGAGGAGCTTTCATCAGCAAAGGCGGCAATGCTAGGAGACGATAATCAGGAGAGATATGCTCTAATATAACCAGCTTTCCTTGGTACGATATGAGTAGATCTTCAAATTCCTGTGAAAGTTCATTTGAACTTGGCTCTGTGCATAATGATCCCTTTGAATGCTCCGCAGATTCATCTCCAAATGAATCAGAGTCATCTTCTAGCCTCAGCCTCAATGGTTTTATTTGCATTGCTACATTCTGCAAGCCTATCACAATGGGATTACTAACAAAATAGTTTCTCCAAGCTTCTTTTTTGTTGTTCAAGTAAGTGTTCAATCGGTTCTCCATAACACGGTACAGAGTGAAATCTTCTTCACAAAATGGAGGATAATAAGAATCGGATTGAATATGACTCCCAACAGAGGTAGGCATTCTTATGCCACCTGCACCAGGGCTTGGTTCGGGAGAACAAACATCTCTTAGTTTGCTTTTACGAGAATAAACCGTGTATTTTTCCATTAATTTATCCCTCTGAATTGCAACCACACCCTCTGCAAGAGCAACTGGGCATTGAATTGTTGTCACTTCTGTATACCCGTTCAATGCTGCCAATTTCTCCAATGTATGCTTCGAATCAGATATCACATTGATTCTTTTGTGTTTTTGCTGGTTATTATTCACAGCATACTTTCTAGTTTCATGAAATATTTTTTGTACCACAGGAAGGCAGAATAATCGAGGATGCTTTTGTGACAAGAGAGATCTAATTGAATCATGCGTGGCCTGATATGGTAGGAAACGCTTGGGAAACACACTGGCATTGTTCATGTTTATTCCGAGGCCGAAAGAAAAGAGGTGAGCGAAGGTGAAGTGGAAGCGAGAAGAGGCAAGAAGTTGGCGGCGTGGCCGGCGGTGGTGTCTCTTAATTGGTCTACAGTCTACACTCAGCCAGAGAGACGATGGGTGATGGTGGCGGTGGCGACGGCAGATCTTGAATACCTTTATTGATTTATTATTTTATCAAATGTACGTATAATAAATGCATTTAGAAACAAAGGTAAGATCCTAAATTTCAATGTTGAAGCACAAGTAAGTACTGCACTTTTATGTTGGCTGTTGTCGGTTGTCGACTGTTGGTCGGCGGAGCAATCCAAGTCAATTCAAGGATAGCATCGGCATTAAATAATATGCTCCGTTTCCTGCTTGTCGCTTTGGCTTTGACAGCTCTCCACAGTGGAGCATTTTCGCCAACCGCCAAGCTCTCTAAAAATCTTTCTAATAGAAACACGTTTGCTCTACATGCAACGACGATTGTAAATGAAGGGTGCGCTGCTGTTCCCTTTGAAAAGAAAAAGATTTGTGTTTTTGGATGTGGTGGGTACTTGGGGGCAATAGTTTTTGGGTTTCTCCAACGGGCGTCTGCCATGTAAGTATCGAGATGCTTTACAGAGCTTTACAGTCTTAATCTTTTATCTCTTGCTGTGTTAACGCGACAGTTTTTGCTCTCTCTTGTTTTAGTTATGGAACCGGTATCGCAGGATATTCAAGCCCTAGAGCCATAGGAGCCACCCGCACCACCTCAGAGACACTCAACAAAGTTCTCACACCCTGTTTCAAACTTGCTTACGCTGGTGAAGATATGGTTAGACTTATCGATTCAACAAATAAGGATTACATCAAAGAAAGAGTGAAATCATTTGATGCTGCAATTTTGGGCACAGTGTACCAATTGGAGCAAAGAACTGTCACCGGGAATACTTATGAAAAAACACCTAATGATAGAACTTTTGATTTTTACTTTGATGAGCGTTATGGTGCCAATGAAGAAGGCGCTCCTGACGACGACTCTGAGTATCATGTTCAATTATTTGAAGCAGCAATCCAGGCATGTAAAGAAAGTGGTAGCATTCAACATATAGTTGTTTTGGAGACTCCTCGAACCAAGCGCCCCAAGGACTTCATCAATATACTCGAAAGAGAGGATATGACTTACACATACATAAGAGCAAACAATCTGAAGAAGGATAAGACGTATTCATTTGAAATGGGTGCAAAGGAAAAATTAGCAATCGATGTGCTTCCCAAAGGGGCTGATGTAATTTCTTCTTCGGGTGTGTCAAAGAATGAAAATGGTGCAGTGTTTAGAGAGGATCTTGCAGCTGTGATTGTACAATCATTAATGACTCTGAATTGGAAGAACAGTAGAATTATGGAGGTTTCAGCTACATCTGAAAGCATCGCATCAAATGCTTCCACTGACAAAAAGTTGAAGCAGAGATTTGATAAGGAATGGTGCCCGAATTCAGAGGTATATGCTGAAATGTTGGCTAGTTTAAATTAAGCAGGAGGTAAATGCTCAATATTCCTTTTTGATTTGTATTGGTATTATTTCATACCGATGCACATAATTTAATGGTTGTTGTGTGATTTTCGTTTTGTATAAAGCCAACATCTAAAGGTTAAGAACCAGTCTCAATTATTATCCTCCCCAATGATCCGGCGTGCATCGATATAATTTATTGCTCCAACTCATCAGAAAACACTTGTTCCACTCAATTTTTATTATCACCGTCCATAGCAGCTCTCAAATTATGCACCAAATGATCAATCCTATATTGTTGCTTGGCATTCACCTTCTTCAACTCCTCGTTCTCTGCTCTCAGCTCCTCAATTTCTTTATTACTAACACCTCCAGCCGAACCCCCATTTTCAGATTTCAGAGCAGCCATTATCTTACGTAGACTGAGAAGCATTTCTGTACGTTCCTTTGCGAGTATTTCGGCCGCATTGTCGTGTGATTTGGATAGTTCAAGGTCTTGGATGCGGCTTTGGATTTCGGCTAAGGACGATGCGGTTGTCGATTCCTGTTCGTTTATTTCAGAAAAGAGTGAGCTGGGTATGAAATGTAACAAGCATGGTGCCATGATAAAAATGCCAGCTCCGGGAAATGGGCACTGCCGTATATCAATCAACTGCACTTACGTCTGTCATTTCAAGAGTTTGGTGATTTTCCGAATAAGTACAAGTCGGTGGACGGAGGGCGAAGGCGGACGTGTATCGATAAGCAGTGGCCTGCGGTGGCTTTGGCCTTAGGTGTGGGTTGCGGTCGTTGCGGTTGCGTAGGTTGCGGTAGGTTGCGGTTGCGGCCGGGTTGCGGGTGGTTGCGGTTGGTTGTGGTCAGTACGTTTGACTTGGAACGAAACATACACATAATTACAAACTGATTTCCCGGAAAATTTACTCCATATGGTAATCTGAAGACGGTACTTTGGTATTTCCGGGAATATCTTAAATATTGTTACAGGACATAATATCTGGACAGTAAAAGTCAAATGTACTGTACCATTCACTTCATCAAAACTTATCCACATCGATGTAGGCGAAAGGAGGGAGGAGACCATAAACCCGGCGGTGTTTCCATTGTAACCATCCGCACAAACTATGATCATCCCTTTATTTCAATCCATAACAATTGCTCCCCGGCTGCGATTCAGCTACACCCACTACTTCGTCAGAGCATCATTTTCGACCACAACATCTGCAACATCTTTGACAGATAACGATGTCGCCCATCCTTCCCCATCAGACGCCAACCTACTTAAATACGGAATGCCATTGCTTGCACGAGCAGCGCATCATGCCAAAATGAAAAGAATATTAGCGTATGATTTATACGTCAAAACCCAAAACGACGATACGAAAATCGAATACTCTTACCAAACAATATTGAAAATGTCAACTCACATCCACAACCATTTAATTCAAATGCGATCAAATCCATATTCTAACGAGGAACCACCCAGAATAGCCTACTTTTGTAATCCCGGACCGAAGTACATAGCCACAACATTTGCATCTTGGTCAACTGGATCCATCGCCGTGCCTTTGTGTATAGCCCATCGTGCATCCGAGCTATGCTATGTGTTGCAAGACTGCGATCCGGCGTTTGTTATTGACGGTACGGATGATTTTTCCGGTGGAAGGGATTTACGACGAGCCGCGAGAGATGCCGATTTGATGGATAGATATTTGTGTTTGGATGATTTGATGGCTGATTTTGATTGTGTGCAGGAACATGAAGTTGATGGGTATGCTCTTGGTGCCAAAGGAGATATCTCGTCGATTGATTCGCCTGCATTGATTATTTATACTTCTGGTACCACTGGAAATCCCAAGGGTGTGGTGAGTCAATAAATGTGCAGAGCTGTACATTGATGTCAATCTAATTCATATGTCGTTTTTCTGTAACCTTACAAAGGTTCACACCCATAAAAACATCTACCATCAAATAACAGACCTAGTCACATCCTGGAAATGGACACAAAACGACGCAATCCTACACTTTTTACCTCTCCATCACGTTCATGGTGTCATTAACAAATTATGCTGTGCAATTTGGTCTGGTGCCAGTGTGGAGTTTATGAAATTTAATCCCATTTCAGTTTGGAGGAGATTGGCCAGTATTGATGATAATGTTGGATTAACAAAGAGGAGAGAGATTACGTTGTTCATGGGCGTCCCGACGATATTTGCTAAAATGTTGGAGGTTTTGCCTCAGTTGCCAGAGACTTTGAGACCGCATGAGTCCATGTCAAAGATTCGTCTTGTCGTTTCTGGATCGGCGGCTTTGCCTGTTAGTATTTTTAACAGATGGAGAGATTTGACGGGTCATACCATATTGGTGAGTGGAAGTGCATTGCATCATTGCACATCTTGTTTCCTTTTGCCTTTCTAAATAACAATGATTTTCCAAGGAACGGTATGGCATGACAGAATTTGCCATGGCACTATCCAACCCACTACACCCAGAATCAAAACGCCTCCCTGGCTACGTAGGCCAACCACTCCCCAGTGTAGAAGTTAAAATAATTGATGAGGATACTGGAGAAATCATACCCAAAACAACCACAAATGAATCAACTAGAAGTGGAGAGCTATGCGTTCGTGGTCCAACAGTGTTCTCTGAATACTGGCGTAAACCCCATGCAACTGCAGAATGCTTTGATTTTGATGGATATTTCCGAACTGGAGATGTGGCAGAGTACGACCCGATTCATGAATCTTACGAGATATTAGGACGGGTATCAGCCGATATTATAAAGTGTGGAGGTCACAAACTATCCTCTCTACAAATAGAAAGGGCATTACTGGAACACCCTGATATTCAAGAGTTAACTGTTTTAGGTGTCCCAGATGAAACATATGGAGAACGTGTCGGATTAATTTGTCGACTGAAGCCTAACGTGGAGGAGTTGATGTTGAAAGATTTGCAGCAATGGGCAAAGAAATGCATGGCAAGCTATAAGATTCCGACGTTGATGATTGTTTTGAAAGATGATATACCGAAGAATGCCATGGGGAAAGTTAGTAAGAAACAATTGGTTCATTTGTTTGATGGTGATGGTGTTCAAAGATAGATTGGAGTTAACTTACTTTCAACCTATGGAACAGGCAGTGTACAAATCTAGTTGAGGACAAAAGAAAACTTGCTTTTTCATCTCTTAAATGTAGTAATTGCTTTTGACTATCTAACAAGGAGAACAATGTTCAGATCATCTCTAGAAAGTAAGTTATGAATGTTTGCACAAATCTGACATTAAAGGTATTCAATATCCTGTCAGGTAATGTCAGTTGCCAAATGAAGATGTTTTGATACTGCGAATGGTTACAAATAAGTGCATGCACTTTGGAATATGTAAGCCGCCTGTAAAAAGGTAAACAATAGGTTTCAGGAAAGTGAAAAATGGTACTATTAATGTTAATAAAGTGAAAATGGTTGAAGCAAATGGTGGTTGACTTCTGGACAGATATTGGGACCTTTGGGAGATAATTACATAGCAATTATTATTGTTGTAATTACTGATTTTAAGTAAGATGCTTGTCAAATCGGGTAAAGGCCTTACCTTTAAACGCCAATATCCTTTACCCAGATTGACACGTGTAGGCTCCTCACGAGCACCTCCACGTGGAACCCGTACTGACTCAGCAGCAGCAGCCTGATGAACAGAACCACTAATGTGCCATTAGAATAAGCTCATAAATTACTTAGTTCATTCATTGTCATCAATTGAACACTAGTATTTACTCGCTGGTTCTGCTCACGTCTATCGACAGAACTAAGTAACACCGAAAGACGGCGATCTCCATCTAGACATCGCCAGCGATCTCCATTCCGACATCGCCAATCAGGCAGAGCCAACGAAATGTCGACCACTTCGAATGAATTCAGCGCGCCATCCGCCGCAACGTACCAAGCCACTATCGAGGCTGAAAACATCGACCCCATTCCCGGTCGACCATCCGCCACCACACTCGTCAAGCTCCTAAACCAAATTGGAGCAGCAGTTCGTAACATCGAATGTGGATACTCCCAATTTGGATATCTACATCTTATTCTCCCACCACCATTGTATCTCGCCCTCACGCAGGAGACAGTCAACCTACCCGTAGACCCCGGGAACACACCGGCATATCAGCCAGGTGCCGATGCATCCGTAAACCACACCATTCTCCTCAACTGGCAGTATCTCAAGGGCCAGTACAACAAGATGGTGAACCTCAATCGTGCCCTCATCGCTGTAGCGCGTAGCAAGCTCAACACAGACACTACCAACTTAACTGCTGCACAAACACAAAAACAAGCCCCCATCTATTCTACATCAGCCACAAAAGGGTGATTCCAATTTTCAAGAGAATCCAATTGTTTATACTGCAGGGATCCACACTTCTAACACTTGTGTAAATTATGAGCCATGGGTGGAAATTGATGCTGTGGATCAATGTCAGGCATTTGATGCATTCGCTGTGGGTGTGTGTGGGACATCTGCGGACTGAAGAGACCAAAAGATTATTTTTGATTAATTCATGTTGATAAGTATAGTTTTACATGAATTCAACTTACTTTTTGATTGTCCATACACCCCGCATCCTCTGAAAATATTATTTGTTATGGCACCTAAAACATCTGGGCATCAATCAAACAGAAGGGACAATGGAAAGCTTATTTGATTTTATTATTAATTTTGTCAATGGTGCGTAAAGTTTGAGATCCAATTGACTTACTTTCTGCGGTGTATGATCATGAATGAGACAATAACGGCTCCGCCCCCAACCCTCCATTCAGATCTTCCGCGCGGCTACGAAATGGTGGATAGAATGGGGCCGAGCCCACATGAAAAAATTCTCATAGCATGGTTACGTCGTTACGTGTGAGAGAAAGAAACCTTCAGGTTCGGAAGTGAAAGGAACCTTCAGGTTGGGAAGAATGATTGGTTTAGGAAGAATGATTGCATGCCCCAGCTTTGGACGTTGTACGGCAACAGAAGATAACAATTTAGAGGATTTTCCAATCATTTTTGTTGGTTAAAATCAAATGTAGTTAGATATTGTTTGTACTTACTTTTCGCTCGTTCGAGCTACCCACCCCCTTCTGTCAATATTCGGAAAGATCTCGGCGTGGAGGAGGTGGGAGCATCGGCGGTCGAATGGGGACAATCTCGTCCTCAAATCCAACGCTCCAGTTTGAACTCCCCTGCTGGAAATGGAGGTAATGTGGCTGAAACGTCAATGCTGGCTTCGGTGTTTGCCTGCGGTTTTGGGGTGAAGGGTTGAAGGTGCAGTGGTGTTCTATTGTGGCTATGGCACGAAGGAAGCAGTTTCATTGTGAAATGGCAGTTGACCGTTATTTGAAACCAATGCGCTAGCTGCGGACAACATTGCCAACAACGCCCGGCATTTATCGGAGTAGTCATATTGTGACAAAAAAGCGTCAGTAGTCTGGCCTCAGTACGATTGGGGCCTCAGGCCCGCGGGCCTGAAAACGAGAGCCCTGTGAGAGTCTCACAACTTTTTGTGAGAATCACAATTATTTTGTGATATTCACAAAAATTGTGAGACTCTCACAAAAATTGTGAGATTCCCACGATGACGTCAGTGGCATGAGGCTATAAGGTCTATCCTTTGAGTCGATCTATAATGAATTTTAATGTACTTTAGCATTCGAGGGACAGACCCTAAGAAAATTTGTATGTATGTCTTTGTATTTTTTGATGACACTGTGACACAAAGATTTACTGTATCTTCGACAAAAGATGTCATACAAACAAAAGATTCAACTGTTTATTTTTAAACTTTAAAGGTAAAAAAGTTGTATCTTTGTCAAACAAAGTCAGAAGATTTTTTTCATAGGACTGAAATGGAAGTTTGTATTTGTATCTTCGCCTACAATCTCACAGCCTAACTAGAGATTAAGCAGCTGAGGCGTAAATATTATATCAAATTACTCTTATTTCATATAGAATCACTTGGAAGAAAAAGGACACTAATTTTATAGCTGCATTTTAATACATTAAAACTGCTTTAATTGTCGATGGTAAATATAGAAAAGTCACTGAGTATTTGTCTATGGAAAAAATACAGACAAGTTTATAATTGCACAGTTATCAGCACACTGGAATCACCACCAAAGTAATTTGTGAGCTGGCTGAAGTAGGCTGTATTTATCATGTAGTGCTTCAAAAATGGATCGCCCACATGTAACTCTCCTCAAACAATTAATTCGTATTGTAATAATTTAAACTTACATTCTAGAAACAATGTACTCCATAGCTACCTGATTCAAGGCCAAATGTTCAGAAAAGAAAAGAGATTCAAAATGAAAGTGTATTTTTATAATAAAAGCATGTGTTGGTGTAGCAGGATATTCAGTGTGTTTGTATGGTATGTAAGATATGCCTCCTTCTTGAACTACAACTTGAAAAGCATTTTTCTTCATGTGTTTAGCAAAAGATTATTGCTGCAGACAACTGTTTGTTTAAGCTGGTCACTTTGCATTGGCCTTGCAGGACCACTGGTGTCAGTTGTTCTAGAATTTGGACACCAAAGTAGTTTAGGACTCTAACCAGCTCTATTATAGATCTTGGTAAAAACAATGTGAGGTCCTATAGCATACCACTGGAGAGTATCTTCTGACATTTCATTGCATTACAATATAAATTGTAGCTAATCAATGCTGGTTATATTGGTGGTTATTACTATTACATATACTATATATAGTACGATTAAACACATAAGTAAGCACCACACAGTGATTTATATAATGCAAAAAAACTGTAGCGCAATAAAAAATTGTCGACCTGCAAAAATCATACGTCGTAGTGTTTGCTATAAGTAGTAACTTTAATTCTGACACCAGTTGTCCTGGTCATCTTGAGAGCGAAAGATGAAGTAGTGGAGTTGAAGTTGATGTAGCTCATTGATTGCAGTTGAATGAAAGGTAGGAATGTTGCAAACGGACTAGAAACATTACAAATTGAGAACTCAGCTGTCCTTTTGCGACACTCCTATCATGTCAGCGACAGATGTGGAATATTTGTTGGAAAATTTTGGAGGGACTTTTTGACTCTGTCTTTGTTGAGCAGACGTTATAGGTTTTGCCGACGCATCTGTGGTCTGAAAAGCACGCAAATGAATGAAATTCGCATTGACACCCCATTTTTCAAAGACCACAAAGACCGTCAAATCGTAGGGGCGCCGACTGTGCAAAGATGTTGCAAAGGACAATCACGGAAACGTCGCCACAATCAGTGTTTGTGATCCAAATGTTACCCGTACCTGTATACTGGGTTTTTCAATTCAGATATGGGTATTTCCACTATATTATCAGTACCTAGAACTTACTTGTTTCATCATTGTTACGCACTGTCGGTAACCGGAACCTACCTGCTTTTACCCCTGGTCATGAGACAAAACCTGATATCAACTTGGTTTGTTCGGGAGCCACCCCTCAAATACCCATTTTACCTACCTGGATGTTCCACCACGGAATCAGGTATCCAAAACTAATCCACAATCCGTGTACGTCAATAAGTCAATAATGTCTCTAGAGATGCAATCAATTGAAATATCTTTGACTATATACTCGGTTTGCTCAAATACCTGAAACTCCTACTTGGTTTTGGTACCATGGTTCACATACTATAACGCTCTCCAGAATTGCCAGAGCGGCGAATTAATGTGTGAACGTTGAATGAGTCGGGCCTGGAGCGACACTTTGGGCCTAAGTAAAGTATGGTAATCTGTTAAAGGAGAGGCCCAGAGCGGTAAATAATTATTTGTTAACAAAAGTGGATTAAGGGCCAGAGCTTAACAAAAGTGGATTAAGGGCCAGAGCGGCTTAATTCGTGAGGGCTTTAGTATGTGAACTACACTATGGTATGTTTTGATTTTTTGCCTGCTAAAATACCCGGAACACAACGGTGAAGTAGATACCTGAAACCTAAGTAGTGATTTTATTTTTTGGGGAAATATGGTATCTACTGGATACTACCTTGTTACAAATAGTAAATGGGTAGCAAAACCATTGTAACAAATAATATAGCTATAACTACAGAGAAACACCACTGACAATAGTGATTGGGGCGAGTATGGATGTCTATTGTTTTAATCGAAACAAAAGGCATCCACCTACTGTTCATTTCAATCAACCATGAGAACGGGTGATTGGATGTCAATCCTTCCCCCGTTCCAATTATTGATTCAATCAGGTCATTGGTTCCCCATGTTTCAATCATCAATTGAATTTTGCACAGGCACAGGGTGCATGTTCATCCTTGTCCTTGACTCTAGTTCCATCCAAGTCATCTTCTTCGAGCTGGCGGTCGAGCTGAGGGTATGTCCTCGCAAAGAGTTGTTCAACTCGTGGCAATTCAATATCAGACTGCAACAATGGCATGACCCTATTCCAGTCTACTTCAGACTCTTTGGGCCTACTGCCTAAGTTAGGTCCGTGTCCGTACTAACAAGGTGTTGGTAGTACGGGCCTAACTTAGGCCGAAGGCCTAAG
>JALLAY010000665.1:0-13508 GCA_036939635.1 Cyclotella baltica
TTTACTTACTTTCTGTTGTAACTCAGCTGCAGGTTGCCGTCACTACCTTATTCAATAGTTGTTCCCATGGACTTTGTAACATATGACGGGAAGGATTCGTGTAAACAACCACATGTGAGGTTTCCGTAACTGTGTGTTCAAGAAGTGGAAGACAACTCCGCCACATCCCTTATTTGGTAGGTATTATGCACATATTCTTTCACTAGATTACTCCATCTGACTGTATTCATACAAGTACATATATTCAGTATAAGTTTTACTCCCTCATCAATGTCAATGGGTCTTCAGTCTTCATTGTCAAACTCACACATTGTTTCCTCTGCCCCTAAGTGGGGACTCTATCTAGCTGGGGGGGTGCAAAGATTTCGATGGATTTGTCGACTTCCACATGGCTAATACCTATTTTAACATTTATTATCTTTTAGACATTATGGTGATGGCGTTGATATAAATACAAGATACAAGAGAATACTTTTAATCTAAAGGTAAAAAATCTTTTTCATCAAACGAAATGGCGGGAAAGCTTTGCTCCATCCACCCATCACTCGTGTCATTTGCCATCTCCTCCTACCTTAATTCATTCACAATCATCCATCGAACCATGGCCCACCGTCAACTATCTTCAGTAGCATCGGCAACAGCCAGAGCATGCCGCCTCTCCACCGCGACACAACGAGTCGGACTCAGATCCCTATCGATCGTTCCGTCGACATCTCATGTGCATTCAAGGCAAACAAATTATACTCATGTTCACCGGAGTAGTTTCGTTCATCCATTCTCTAGCTCTGCTGCGGAAGACTCTGAGAAGAAGGAAGAGGAGCCTCCTAAAGAGCAGATTGAGTTTCAAGCGTAAGTTATGGTCTAACTGAGTTTTCAACCCCCGAAAAAATCGCTCACGTATATCTTCATCTGCCAATCACCTCCAGTGAAACACGCCAACTCCTCGACATTGTAACCCACTCACTCTACACTGACAAAGAAGTCTTCCTCCGCGAACTCATCTCCAACGCCTCCGACGCCCTCGAAAAACTCCGTCACATGCAAGTATCCGGTGAAGTAACCACTGCCGAGGGCGAAGAAGAGATTCCGCTCGAAATTAGAATTGCCACTGATGAAGCCACCAATACGTTGACTGTTACTGATACGGGTGTGGGTATGGGAAGGGAGGAATTGATTGGTAATTTGGGGACAATTGCGAGGAGTGGGAGTAAGGCTTTTGTGAAGGAGATGCAGATGAAGGAGAAGTTGGGAGAGGAGAATGTCCCGGTGAGTTCTAATTGTTTGTGCAATTGTATTGTGTTAGTTGAGTTTGTTGGAGCATTGCATTCTACATGTCTTACTTCAATTGTTTGAAATGCCTCTCCAGGATCCATTCGGCAGCGGCATCATCGGAAAATTCGGCGTAGGCTTCTACTCCGGCTTCATGGTAGCCGACAAAGTAGACGTCCGCTCCAAACCCGCCACCGACACCTCCTCCGACCCACTCGTCTGGGAATCCACCGGCATGGGAACCTACAGCATCTCCCCCCTCTCACCCGAAATCCGACAAGATCGCGGTACCTCCGTAGTATTGCATCTACGCGATGATATGATTAAATACTCGGAAGAATCGGCAGTGGAAGAGATTCTTAAAAAGTACTCTAATTTTGTTGGGTTTCCCATCTTTCTTAATGGGAAACGAGTTAATACCATTGATGCTATTTGGCTTCATGATCCTAAGGAGGTGGATGATGAAAAGCACGCGGCATTTTATAAGTTTGTTAGTCATATGCATGATGATCCGTTGAGCCATTTGCATTTCAGGATGGATGCACCTATTGACATTAAAGCTTTGTTTTACATCCCATCGTTTCATCAAGAGAAGTACGGTATGGGTAGGATGGATCCGGGTGTGGCATTGTATTGTAGGAAGGTGTTGATTGAGAATAAGTGTAAGGATATCCTGCCCGATTGGTGTAGGTTTGTCAAGGGGGTGGTGGATTCGGAGGATTTGCCTTTGAGTATTTCGAGGGAGAAGCCGCAGGATACGGCTTTGATTGGGAAGATGAAGAAGGCTTTGACTAAGAAGATTATTGGGCATTTGAGTAAGATGATGAAGTGAGTTCTACCTTGATGTATTTTCTATGTAAATTTTGACCATGTATTCCATACTTACGTACTAATTTTTAATTATTACAGAAAAGATAATGAGAAATACCTAGATGAATTCTACAAAGAATACTCCATCTTCCTAAAAGAAGGCATATGCCAAGATATCGAGTCATCAAAAGCATTATCCAAACTACTCCTATTTGAAACAAACAAGGGCATGGCGGGAGAAATGATTTCCTTGGATGAATATGTTTCACGCTGTCCTCCAGAACAAAAAGACATCTATTACCTAAGTGCACCTACCAGAGCGTTGGCATTGCAGTCACCCTACATGGAGGTATTTAACAAGAATAATCGTGAGGTAATATTCATCTATACTCCAATTGATGACTTTGTCATGACCAATTTGCTTGAGTATGAGACTAGGAGAATGATGAACATTGATAGCAGTGATCTTGACTTGGGTGACTTGAATAGTGACAAGGACAAAGACAAGGAAAAGGATAAAGATGCAGATGAGAAAGAATCTGATCAATCTACTCCTGCATCGGGTAAAACCTCGCTGGATCAAACTCAGGCAGACCAACTATGTGCTTGGATCCAAACCACCCTATCATCTAAAGTGTCAGAATGCAAAACCACTAATCGACTCTCATCCTCTCCTGCAGTCATTACTGGCAACGAATCAGCCACCTACCGTAGATTCATGCGAATGGTTGAGACCAGCGAAGGTGGACTCCAATCAGTTGACATGGATCTACCCAAACAAAAGGTAGAGATTAATCCAAACCATGAAATTATTGCGGGACTGTATCATTTGAAAGATGCAGATCCAGACTTGGCCCAGGTACTGGCAGAGCAGGTTTTTGATAATTGTTTGACTGCGGCAGGGTTGCTTGATGATGGTAGGAGTATGTTGCCTAGGTTGAATGATTTGTTGTTGTGTGTTGTCAAGTCTGGTCTTGAGAAACAGGGTGAGAATGCAGAGAGTGCTGCGAATGAAGTGATTGCAGATGAAAAAGTCGAGGAAAGTGAGAAGAAAGAAGGTGGAATGGTTGATGCCGAATTTGTTGATGTTGAAAAGAAGAACAATGACAAGTGAGATATAAGTTCTTGATGAAGATCTTATTAAGTTATTGACCGCATATGAGCTGCTTACATTATTAGTTTAGATATGTGGATGCAATGTTGAGAGAAAATTAAACATGCTTAAACCACCCTCAGGTTATTTAATTGACTAGGAAATTTATTTACTGCAAGCTGAATGGCTTTGTTGTTGCTGTTGCTTCTTCAGTAGACGGCGCTCATTTCTTCGCTGCTGCTTGTCGGCACTCTTTTTCTTGCTGACTTTACCAGATGCCACCGAAGTTGCGGCAGGTTTCTTTGCTCGAGAGGCTTCTTTTTTAATGGTATATTGATGTACATTTCCAACGGTACGCACAGCAATAATGAACCGCTTCTTCATATCAGCATGTTTCCCAGCTCCAGTCCTCCACAATCTGTCAAAGTAGCTTGTGCCACTGTGTGATTTGGGGGTGTAGTGACCTATAGATGACGATGGCTTACCCTCATAAATATGGACAGAGTGTCCGCTGTCTGATGCTGTTTCAATCTTTCGCAAATCACTGATTTCATCCGGTTCCACAACTGAAAGCTTAGATTGATCTAAAACCTTTGCAATTGTACGGCCTATTAATCTAGCATATATTAAGTTGTCCGTAACAATGATAATTCTTCCTTTTCCATCAGGCTCAAGACACTTGGCTGCTTCCAGTATTGTCTCTGAATTTAGCATGTGAGCTTGTTCATCAACAGAAGTGCTTGTTTGTGTAGGTGGCTCAGGATGATTGACAAATACAGTTCGAACTGTTTGAGGTCTTATCCTTTCTTGTAAAAACGATCCGCACTCTGCTCCAACACAACAGAGATTATTTAACTCTGAACCTTTGCTTTTGACCTCGTCGCTGCCACTACTGGTTTGATTATTAAGTGCAACCTTAGCAAATGTTTGAGCCACTCTATCAGCTCGAAGTTCGACTGTGGCATAATTTTCTGCAGGATTTAATTCTGCTTGAACGGTAGCCCAGTCACCTGATCCACTTCCAAGTTCAATGTGCAATGGTACTTGTTTGCTAGTAGGCGACTTACTTTGCAATATATTAGTGCTTGTAGAAAATACTCTCGCGAAATCAATGTAACCATCCGTTGTTAGGACATGATGGTCTTTTCCTAGCAACCGAGCCCGAAGGTGATTGCACATCTCAATAGTAAGAGGAGGGTTTGGATTGTTGGAGCTCTCGCCAATTGCATGTATTTTGTGTTCATGATCAAATGATTGAACTACCGATTTAAGACCAAAACTGTACCACAGCGAGTTGTACCACTGCAATATTGATCGCTGCTTGTTTAGCTCTGCATCTTCGTCTTTTGAAGCTAAATTGATGCCAGCAATTGCATTCAGTCCAGTAGTTCCGCCACCTGAAAAGTATAGCAGCCGTGTCATCATAGTCCTTGCAAGGCACTTCATGTCCTGACGATTGGAGTGATTGTCAAGAGAATATGCTTCTGTTTTCAACTCAGATATTCTATGCGACCTAAAGAGTGTATTGGATTGTTCCCTACGTCCAAATGAGCCTCCATCAGTGTCTGATTTCCAAGCTTGCTTCCCACCTGTTGCAATATGCTTTGACTTCTTTTTAGACGAACCAGACTCAGTGGCTGAAGTAGGAGACTCTAAACTTTGAATCATTGCCAACGCTTGTTTTGTACATCGTTTGGCATCCTCCATTTTTCCTAGTAAAGCATAGCCGCGTGACAAGGCCACAAGACAAACCACCATCGATTCAATCAGTGTTGGATCACAGTTACTTGTGTTGTTTGAAAGATGAAACTGTTTTTTCATTTGCTTCAAATGAAGCTCAGCCTTTTCACATTGCAATGATTGGCACAGGAGCGTAATGAAATATTCATACGAAGAAGAATCGCAGTCACTTGTGTGGATATTGTTGTTGAATAGCTCCCATGCTCGTTCTGCTGCCACTACCCCACCTACCAGCTCATGTCTCGAGACATTTCTTTTGGCCCTCTTATTTTTCTTGGTATTGAATCCCTTCATATCAGAATTCATCGATGTTGCCGACCATAAACACCCACGCAGCAAAGTGTTTAACGTTCTAACATTTGCTGCATTATTGTCTTTTGTTTCAGAACGCTTTCTTTTTTTGGAACCCCCTGAAATTTCATCCCCAGATCTATTAGAACACAGTGCATTGAACAATGAATCAGCCTTTGCCATCATCCCACCATGAACATATCCTTTTAAAAGCGCAGTCCAAGCTTGTATGGGCATCCGTCTACTGCAAATATCGTCATGCTTCTCCCAGATATGCGAGTCCTCACTTTTGCAGTCTGATTTATAACCGAGCATAGCAGAGACAACTCGTTCTGCTTCATCCATGTCGCCGCAGCGAGCGCAACAATCAATAACAATAGATCCGTGATGGGCATCACGAATATCATCGTATTCAGGTGAATTATAGTGATTAAGACATTCACGAAGCCGTTTTTGGTTGGATAGCTGACGAAGTTGTTGGGAGAGGTCGAGTGCTTGTTGATGTGTTTCGGGGGTTTTGGGTTTGTGATCGATTTTAGGAGGCCTTGATGACGGCGTCGTTGGATTTTGGCTGGATTTGTGATTCTTCTTACGTTTCTTGTTTGAGGACTTCATGGTTGGCTGAAATTCAATTCAGATGGGAGGATTCTGTGGTCAGCGGGTGGAGGGTAAGTTCATGGTTCGACGAGGTTCAACGAGTTGTGTGGTTGGCCGGCGAGCCTATCGTAGAAGAGTCAAAGAAGGTGATGGATGCAATACCTTTAAATTTAGTGTAAACTATATTTAACTAATTATTTATCCAAGATTAATTTAAAGGTAAAACATAATTTAGAAAATTGCGGGAAGAGGCGGAAGCCTTTTCTTCACTTCGGCGCTCTTTCTCTCATGATAAATCGTAAATCGTGTGCTGTCCGAAAATCCAATGCTAAACAAGCTGCCCCCTCCTCAGCCTCAGTTCCTCCATTCAATCCTGCGCCGCCTCTCTAGCATCTACGATATCTACTTCTCCTGGCTCGCCACCTCTTCTCGTTACAATGGACAACGTTATTCTAAACGTCTACGATCTCTTGCCAACGAGTTCTGAGCAATCTAATGCATCGTCGTCGTCGAGGTCATCACTATCTAACTTTTTCTCCAACATTCTGACTCCGTTGGGAATGGGAGCGTATCATACCTCTATTGATGTGCGTGGTGAGTGCAACTAAAAGTTGCTGTGTAGGGTTGGAGTTGAATTGATTTGATCACTAACATTTACTCGTTGTGTAAAATCGCATGAAAGGATTTCGATATCAATATGGAGGTGGCATGGGAATCTCCCGCACGTCTGCTCCAATTGGAGGTGAAACAGCAGAATCTCTTAGAGCAATGCCACCAAATGTAGCTTTTCGCGAATCAATTATACTAGGGCAAACTTGGCTGGAAAGAGGTGAAATAAATGAAGTCATACAACGCATGAGAAATGACAAATTTACTGGGGAGAATTACCACTTGGCGAATAGGAATTGCAATCATTTCTCAGAGACCTTTGCCATGGTTTTAATATTTGGTGATACCCTTTTAGAAAAGGATAATAACAACTTTCAGTTGGAGAAGTTTCCGGGTTGGGTTAATAGACTTGCAAAAACGGGAACTGCAATGGGACTTGATCAGGGAAATGCTTGCGATGTATTGGCAGAGGCCAGGATAGCTGCAGGGCTGAAAGAAAAAGTTGGTTGGGGTCTTTCAAGTGCAAGTTCACAGACGAAAAGCTCAACTAAATCGTCTGGTAGTGCAAATCGGAACCAGAAGAAAGAATTAACCGACAAGCAAAAATCTGCCCTTGCGAAATTGAAAAAATCTTCAGGGAAGAAGTAACACATCTTTTGCTGCAATGAGTGTATATTTCATTTAACAAAATCGTTCAACTCTTAGCATTAAAATAATAACTACAGACCCAAGCAGACTCGGAACAACAGAAGGATGATGGGTTTTGAAACAACATGGTATTACAAGTTCCATGGTCAAAGAGCCAGTTGCTTGCAAAGTATAATTCCAAAACAGTTGTTGCTTGTTATCACTATTAGGTATAACTTGTTTGATGAACAATGCCTGAAAAGGTGGTAAAAGAATAACATTTGCTGTTCAATTTAGTACTCTTTCAACCAATTATAGATACATACACAACGTCACATTCTACAAACTTTCAGTGCAGTATTGACAGGAAGCCTTTGACTCAGCAAAGTTATTCCCTATAAAGTAAGTTGTTAGCAATAATTTTAGTATGCTGCTATCTAGTAACAGGCGAACTTCAATCATATTACCATGAGTATCATTCCATTATATAGTCATTAGAAAATATATATTGCAATTGAGCCTGTCATCGATTTTGTACACTTCATTTTTAGTAACAACAAACTAAGCTGTAGAGCAAACAGAATTGAACTGATAGAGTGAGCACTCTGTACCACCAACACATTGAATAACAACAATGTAAACTGTGAAAAGAAGAAATGGAGAGATCTCATAATCACTTCTATCTCATCAAATCACAGCTCATGATGTAGTGATCTATGGAGCTACAAGTTTTATAGAATTACTGACAATAGCTTTTTGTAACAAGAAAACTTGTGTAACCGCTTTCATGAGAAAATTGTATGTAGCTCGCACAACAGGATTTTTTGCAGGAAAAGTTGTTAGGGACATTTGTGAACCAGCTCACTAGGAGTCTGTCTCCTGTTGTATTTGGCCTTGTTTGCTGTGTACTCTCGTCAGCACCATATGTTCTTACATTGGTCGTGATTCCACCAACCATGGCAAGAATATTGAAAAATCAGGCTTCAATAATGCACAATAATATGACGAAGGGTATTAAACCAATTACGACTGAAATTTTATTCAAATTGCCTAGCACCTCATTCTTTTAATCTTATTTCACAGCACAAATGAGAATGTTTTTGCTCGCCCATCATCGACTCATTTGCTGTGCATATCTCCAGTTAGGAATGAACCTGATTTGGATGAAGTTGATGCTGGAGCTTTTTGGGACTAATGTAAATAATCATAAAAAACTGAAGATTTGAATAAATATATCTAAGAAAAACACTGCAAATTCATTTATCCATTGATCTTAGCATCCAATAATGTCTTCAGTACAATTAGTAACTCAAAGTAACTTAGCATTTGATTTTTTTGCCGACACTTCTGTCCTCTTTTATGCCAGCAAAGAAGGAAAAAACAGCTGAAAATAGCTGAACAGCTTAGAGAGATTGGTTGTTTTTGATAAAAAGGCAACAGTTAAAAATTTTGCGAACAGATTAGTATTCATTCATGCTGCTGCATGATTAGAGTGTTTTCTTACTCTTCTAGATAGTGTGTAAGCTAAAATATTTAGAGAATATTTTAATGATTCTGCATGATGCCTGTTTACTTGTTTCTAGCTGTGATGTATGTACAAGTGTAACATGTTATTTGATTCCTCAGTAGTGAGCTTGTCAATGGAATGGACAGATGAGCATTATTATTATTGTAAGGGGTATCAGAATAAATGTTGTCCGCGGCTTCGAGGAAAAATTTCAAATTTCTGGTTGGATATTTTGCTTATTTGTTAATGTAGACTAAGGGTCAATTAAGATTTAGTAACATGTGTTCTTTGAATGCACATATACCCAAAACTCTGAACCTGTGTTGCTGTCAATTCGACTTTCGAGCTTCTGGAGTACCCTGGCTATGTTTAATTATTATTCGAGCAATTGCGTGTTTTTAAAAGTAGATTGCAGAGTGTTTATCAAGCCAAGGATCGAAGAATACTTTAGTGTATTCGATTTAATTACTGGATTTCATTCCAACTTCTGCAGAAAGAGTTGTCGAGATCCATGCTTGCAAATCGAAGCTGTAGATACCACCATCCTCCTCGAGCAATCTGTCTTCATCAATGTACTCAGAAAGCGCCGCTTTATCTTTGAGAAAATGAATCCTCTCTCGTAACTTTGTTGAAAGCAGCCTCTTGTTATTGGAAGGAAACCACCAGGGCATAGCCACAACAAAGATTGCTTTTATTCGGATAGGGAAACACCCTGCTGCATTGCTTAGCATCTTTATCAGTTTCCCTGAAATATTTTTGCGAACACAATCGACCAAATCAAGGATAATTACAATGCCACCTAGTAAGGTATCAAGTGTTTTCCTCTCGAGCATTTGTTGAATTGTAAAGAATATTGCACGGCTTGCATCAGTCTCGCTGCAACCATGCTGCACCGAAAAATCACATTTGCTGGCTCTTATTACCATGACAGCTGATCCATTTTTATCAATGAGTTCCTCTGGTGCCAAAACCATCCCATTTCTCAAAAGGTAACATACTTTGGGATTGACACTCAGCAGCAGCGTCCTTGTATTGAAGTTGTCTTTTAAGAATTTGTCATGTGCTCTGAATCTTTCTACAGCACGATGGACATCAGGCTTCCAACAAATATACTGGCGTAAAATTGCATCTGATACATTTGTTGCATCATCTCCTAACAAATCACGCATTGCAGTTATAAGAAAACCAAAAGCTTCTTTAGATGCAGGAGAAATCAAACCTGAGCCATTACTAGATGTGGAAGAACTTCTGTTTGCGCTACCGGAAAAGAACTCATCTTCAACCAGATCTACATCCTCCATATCTGTTGATGGCGTTCTTCTTTCGCTTTCATCATCATCCAATGATTCATAATCTTCTTTTTCTCCGTCTTCTTCTTCGTAAGATTTATTCATCACTGAAGGAATATTTTTTTCAGTTGCAAAGGTTTCATTGTTACCTGCTAAAGTCGGCTTCTCTAAATGTCCAGGATCTCCGACAGCCGACATTTGATCAACATCGGATTGATTTTTTGGAGAAATAGGTCCATCAGCACATTTAGCACCCAAAAGACTTTCGTTGTTTACACAGTCCGTGCCATTTGTTTGATCGCCACAACACTCGTCTGTGGCGTGCTTGTCTAAACTCTCGACATCGACACCAACATCTCCCGCTCCCCCTTCTTTAGCCTCTATCGACGCCTGTTCGACTGGTTGTTCGGGCAGCATCTTCGCTCTCATTAACTTTGGATTTGCCAGCTTTTAATGTTGATGTCCACCTTCCATTTCTCTGTCGCGATGGGGTCGATCGTGAGAATACACGTTAGATATGGCGACGCTGAACTTTTGTATTGAGTAAAGGGTTTTGCACCCTCCGGGGGCGCATTTCACCTGGTTGCAGCCCCCAGTAGTAGAATTACCCCCAGTGTAGTTGAAAAGACTGCATATGACAGATCGTAGGCAGGCCCTCGCGTAGATAATCGACCCCCAGATGGGGCGAGGCCAATGCTACATGAACCGCATTCGTCCTCCGTATCTAGTCCGAGTCCGCCGCCGCGTGCCACCACCATATTCAGACACAATCCGTCGCTGCAACCCCTCACCGCCGACATCTTCTCTGACACAGGCCATTAATAGACAATTAATCGTGGCCACCCTGCGATTTTGTGATTTTCTAAGGTAAATGCACAATAACAACGTACTGAAATGATTTGATGTACTGAAATGATTTGATGTTCTGAAATGATTCAATGATTCAATTGAAATTCACTGCAGATCTGTTACCATTTTTAATAACAACAGTGATCTACAATGAAATTCATTGACGTTAAAATTGAGGAAGATGAGAACGACCCGCAAGCCACAAAGGGAAAAGTTAAATGCAGAGAGGATTCTTCGTTTGGTTACCTTCTACGCTCTACATTGGAGAAGCATGCTAAGCATATATCTAGCGACGAAGTGCATGCCGAAGTTCTAGACGACCTAAAGAAGCGTATAAAGGTTGTGAAGTGCAGGGAGGAACTAATTGATCCAGAAATTTGGGACAATGAAGATGCTACTCTTCAATCTCTCAATTCAAAGCAAACACCAATATACCAATGGGGTATTCACATCATTTTGAAGGCCGAGAAGTCTCCAACAGCATTCAAACTAAAGGGCCTTGTAAGTGTAAATGACCTGCTCATGGGAAAAGCAAAGCTACCAACTAAGTTCCTTCGCTTTGACGTCGATTTGGACTCTAAGTTAACTCTACAAGCACAGGTTAAATATGGACTGTATGAGCTGTTGAAGGAATATTTTAAGCTTGGATACTGTAACGGGGATCAAAAAGCACAGCTTGAAACAAACATGCACAAAGTGAACAATGTCGCCTGTTTTGTTGAGAAGCATTGGACTGTGCTTCTAGGTGGGGATAAGGGAAAAGTACTGGAGGGAGATCTTGGTCAAATACGCCTGTTGAAAATGCTTAGCAATACCAAAAGGATTGGTAACAAAACGTAAGTGTAACATGTTGAGCCTGTACTTGAAATATACTATATCTCATGCGCTCATTTCATCTCTTGCCGACGCAGTCAAGATTTTTACACACACAGCCTTCGGGGCCACATAGACACTATTATAGAATTTCCTTAGAGTTAAGTACGTACCTAGCTCATAATTATTTACAGGGATCCGAAATTAGTCTTCTACTGGCCGCCAGACTGGGCAGCCTCGGAGATTCTCGGATTCTCCTGTAAGGTTATCGAGCCTTCATTCGCACACCACTGCGCTACGACACACAATGCACTACGACGCTTTCGACCCGCAAGTTCCGGTTGATTGCCGTTTGCCTCCGCCCGCCCCACCACCGGCCACGGCGAGCAATCCCACCACCACTGCTGTCGTTACTCCAGAACGGCAGACTACGAAACCGCACCACCCAGCGGATCACAACCATCATCCCCATCCCCATCGATTCGACGGTTCCCCTTCACCTAATCCATCGGGGGAATTAGTTCACGTTGCCCGTCGAATCGATGATTCTCACCCTCCCCCTCGCAACGAAAATAATGTGTCTCCAAATTCTACGGGAGACACATTCTCCCCACCCCACGATCCTCCTCCCACCCTATCCACCCTTCTAGAACAAACGTGGGGTGTGTGTCATGAGGTGGGGCCTCCCTCCATTTTCAATTGGAGGGAATTTTCCTCCATCAAGGAAATCGTCGAACCCACCTCCCGTCCATCCATCCCTCCGAGCTCCACGAGACGGATGAAGAGGACATTATCCTCCTCTACCGGCTTCTCAACATCGAACACGCCGGCTATTCATCCGTCTCGCCTCTCTCCTGCCTTCTAAAACACCAAACAGTCCTCAGGCACACCACGAGGACTTTGGCGTTTTACAAACAACGCCTTGGGCTGCAGGAGGAGGAAGAGGTGATGGACGACCTTCTCCACGACCTCCTCTTCCCCAACATCATTGAAAATTGGGGCCATTCGTCAATGGCACAGCTGAACATCGAGCAACTACAGGCTCTTTGCTTCTTCTACAGTTGGCCGCTGCCGAGAGTGCCGACAGCGCCTACGCTGATGTGGATACTTGCATCTCATCTTTTGCCGCCCCGTTTGATGTTGTTTTGAATGACATCGAACGGGAACTGGCCAGGGGTGAGAACCTCCACATCGAGACCATTACGGAGGGGGGCTTTGACAATAATTTGGAGAACAATTCACAATTTTCACGGGAGGATATCGAAAATTACAACATTAATTTGTGTGAATTGGGAGGGGCAGAGAATTTGGGAGGGGACTTTCATTCCGAAAGTGATAGCCCCATTACTGAAACCTGGGCCCCTGGTGGCTCAGCCTTTTGGTACCCAGCCTGTGACAGTACTTTCTGGCTAAAAGTATTGTTGGGTCTATCACTTTCTGGGGGGGTAGTTTCATTCAATAATGCCGCCACCACACTCAGCAAACATCATCTTGGTGGCGCTCCCATCCTCGAATTTGGTGCCTTGCCTCCTCCACCGGCACCAAACTTGGATGTATTCCTCCGCCCACCGGCTGCACCCAACTGGCCGGTTGCATTTCGTCCTCCTCCAGCACCCGATTGGATCCAAGTGGGGTATATTTTTATGAGGAGGACCTATTTGGCAACATTGAGCGGAGGAATACAATTAAATTTGAGGGATGGGATTTCAATCTTGGGTGGTTATTGTTGGATTGGTGGTGGCATTGCAGAAAAGAGGAGGGGCGGAGGCAAGATTATTCTTTTGTTTGGAAATGTGAGGAGTTGGAAATGTATCTGGATTTTGAAATGGAATTTGATTTTCTATTTTACATTGGAAGTGCATTTAAGTTTATGTAGCAACAGTCAGTTTTGGACTTGATTGTTTGGTTTCAAGCTTGGTCCGTTCTTTCCTCTTTATCTTTCTTTGTTTGACACCTCACCTTGTTTCACTCGCTGAAGCGTGGGGGGTTATAGAATTTCCTTAGAGTTAAGTAC
>JALLAY010000666.1:0-13506 GCA_036939635.1 Cyclotella baltica
ACAGTTCTCTGTATAGCTTGTCAGATGTGACCTAGAGAGGCGTCCCTCTCTTATGTAATGCTATTTTTCCATTACTAGTCAGAAAAATGCCTATGGTGACCAACCAGATGATTAAAGTGTGTTGTTTGGGTTCTATGTTAGTGGTTTAATGCAATAAACCATGGCTGTAGCCCATACTGTGGTCATACTGCTAAGTGGAAGCTTATTGGGCCTGATTTTTCAGCTAAACTACAACTATTTTAAATGACCCAAATTTCAAATACAACCCCCAGCAACTGGAGTTGATTGTTGACATGATATTCCACTCATGGATCATCTTAAATGCCATGTACAAAAACTTGTTTCATGTTGTGGTTGTGGAAAGTCTGTAGGACAATGAAAGAAGAATCATTGCACCTCATCACACAGTTCAGGTATGACAGTCAATCGTGCATCCAACTCTGTCCAATGTAATACTCAGATTTAGCTGAAAACTCAATGTAATGGGTGTAATCATTACATCAATACTAGGGAGTTTGGTACATATCGGTATCCAGAACCCAGAACAGTAAATTGTTGATCTTAGTGCTAGTGTTGTTGCCTATTGCCTCAGAAGTATCGTCAACATCATAATTAACAAGGCCAAATTCATCGTACTCACAGTTCATCAGTGGAAGGATACTTAACATATAGCTTGTCCGTTTGCAACATATTTTTGATAGATCTCAGGCAATATTCTTGTCATCACCACATGTAGATCTTCTTCATCCTCAGACAACTTTGTTTGAAGACAGTGTCCCTGGGATGCCCTTGGTTACCACATCTTTCTTTTCAAAGACATCAATGACTCAAGTCATAAAAAGGCCAAAAAAGACTCACTTTTGGTGATAAAGCTTCATTCTTGGTGGTATACAGATGCTGGGATCGTCCATCAGCACGTCCACATCCTTTGACCTTGTTTTCTCACTTCTTCTTGATGTACATTGGATATTTGAGAGCCTTAGCTCTCTCTACCTTGGTGAGCCCATCCCAGTGAAACTGACTCCTAAAAAGAATTCGGTTGACTTGGCAGCATGCCTCTGTTGTTCAATGTGTGAATACTGACCCCATTGTTATGATCAGTGAATGCTGTAGCTCCATCAATGTGCAATACAGTTTCCTTAGCTTTGGTCTTAGATCTGTAGTCCTTGATTCCATGGTTGTGTTGGCCACATCTGTCACAGGCTGGTTCAGAGTACTCGTCCCCCTCCACCATTGTTAGTGAAAGAGACACTCTTCCTTGAGTTACAGTGTTGTTGTCATTCTTGGCGGGTTTGTTGGACCATCCTTGCAGAAGAAGATAGAACTGATGTGGTGACTGTAGAAAGTTATTGGTTTTGTTCATGAGGAAATTATTTTCATCTCATTATCTTGACGTAGTGACCTTCATCACCTGAGCTGAGCAACAAGTGAGCCCCTAGCATTCATTCTTGACCTTCAGTCATTAGTGTTTTCATTTCATCTGCATTGGGTTTATCAACGTCCTTTCCTTTCTTCTTTGTGATTGCCTTCAGCACACCAAGATCTTTATGATGGGACATTCTTTCATGCTAGACTTAATGTTGTCCTCCATTTGCCCCAAAAATAGTGAGAATACCTGATTCTTCTAACTCTCCATTTTTCCTGTTTAGACATGTAGCGATCGATGAGCTTGCTGAACTTGAAGATCTTGTGGATGTCAGTCATCTGTCAATCAGTGCTGACATATTTCTTGGCGTCTGGTTCAACACAGTCCATATCAACTCTCCTTTCTTGATTGTCTCTAAAACATTGGGGGCATACTTCTGTACCACGTAAAGTTTCATGGCTTCCACAGTTAGTTGAACATGACCAGCTGAATGAACCTGTTGGATCCCATTGTGAAGACTTTGCCTAGCTTGGGATGAACAGATGGGTGAAAACTGTACTTGAAGTTGAAGTAGGGAACACCCACCACACGTTACACGTTCTTCGTTAAAACAAAAACCAAAACCACCAGAAACAACCATGGTCCTCCCAGCACCCCCCTCAACCCGCCTCCTAACAATAATAGCCCACGTAGACCACGGCAAAACAACCCTAGCCGACTCCCTAATAGCCTCCAACGGCATCATCTCCGAACGTCTCGCGGGCACGTTACGATATCTCGATAGCGATGCCGAAGAACAACGACGTGGTATTACGATGAAGGCTTCGGGGATTGGGTTGCGGTATTATCGTATGCCCAAGGGTGCCGGTGGTGTTAATGGTGATAGAGAGGGTATAGTGATTCATCTACATGATTCGCCTGGTCACGTTGATTTTAGCGTGGAGGTGGCGTCGTCGTTGTTGCTCGCCGATACGGCCTTGTTGGTGATTGATGCGGTGGAGGGACCGTGTGCTAGGACTCATTCGTTGTTGAGAGAGGCTCATGGTCGTGAGATGGTGCCTATTTTGGTGATTAATAAGGTTGATCGATTGATTTGTGATTTGGGCCTGGATGTGGAGGAAGCATATATACGAATTCGTGAGTGTGTGGAGAGTGTGAATGCAGTTTGTTCCAGTATGGTTCAGACTGCTGCTTTAGAGCAGGTGGATGATGGAGAAAAGAAAATAGAAGCAGAGGCACAGCAAAGTAATGATGCCGAGACGCAGGAAGAATCAGTTTGGAACTTTGATCCAGTGAAAGGCAATGTTGTATTTGCATCGGCTCTGCATGGATGGGGCTTTACAATACCTACCTTGGCACGGTCTTTGTTCAAATCCAAAACAATACCAATCAAACCGCCATTGCTACGACAGTATCTCTTTGGTGACTATAAATACAAACACGAGACTTGTAAAGTGTTGAAATGGAAGCAGAGCCAAGGAGAACCAATGTTTGCTGAATTTGCACTAAAACCAATCTGGGAGGTCTATAAAAATGTAGCCATGGGAACATGCTCCGTTGGACTCAAGAGTGAATTATTCAACGATGGAAGGTATGCCTATGCCGCTTCAAATGGAAAGGAAAAGGATGGCAAAATTACCGCCACGACAGATGGGATGGAGCAAGTTCTTTCTTCCATTCAAATTGGAAGTACTTCTCCTTTCATATTCATGACGCCAAAGAATGATGATGAGAAAATACCTCACAATACACAAGAGTTGCAAACATTGCTATCAAAAACTGGTGCCTCGTCCGAAATAAATGTACTGTCGACAATATTACGGCGATATAGACCACTCAGTGATGCCGTGTTGGAAGCAGCATGCGATATTGGTCCATCTCCAGCAGAAGCCTCAATGAATTATCGAAAAAGAGCATTGGCACTGCAAGTATCTCAATCCATGCCCGATTCGACAATGGAGGAATTCACAAAGATTCAAGAAGCGGTTCGTAATTGTGATGCATCCGATACAGCACCTACGGTGGCCCATGTTTGCAAATTCACATCCGTGCCTCGATCATCCGTGACTGATTCGGGTTTACCGCAGGTAGCAATAGATGCGGATGCAGGTGCTTCCAACATGATTATGGGAATAGCACGCGTGCTCTGTGGGACACTGCGCACAGAAGATATTGAATACTACACTTTTGGCCCACGATATGAATGGACGGGGAACAATGTTCCCAAACAAAAGATACGTTGTTATTTGCTAATGGGATCTTCATTTGTCAAGGTTGATTCTGTACCGGCAGGTCATATTTGCGCCATTTATAACTTGGAGCAGCTGCAGTTGAAGACTGTTACGCTGTGTGATAGGATTGAATGTATGCCTTTGCGTGGGTTTGCTTTTGGATTGCAGCCGCTTGTGAAAGTTAATGTGGAGCCTGTTCTGGCATCTGGTGAGTTTGATATGTATACATGTCCTTTATTAATGCTTGCATATTGTCAAGCTAAGCGCCTTTTTGAACTCTCCTTCCTATAAAGAAACGGAAACATTAGAAAGAGGTCTGTTGAAATTATCTCTAGCAGACGCATCAGTTGAAGTCACAGCAACTGCCAAAGGAGAGAGAATACTGGCTTGTTTAGGTGAAATTCATTTGGAACGATGTATTCTCGATCTTGAGACTGTATACTGCGACCACAACATCAAACTTAGGATATCTGACCCAATCACATCTTTCTGCGAGACAACTGAATTCTTCGAAAATGAATGTGACTTTGATTCTTTCCTTGTTGGCACCAGCCCTCCGCTTCGCCAAGCAACAATACCACCATACTGCGATGAAGAAGGTTTGGGAAATGCAAATAGAGGTAGATGCAGAGCCATTCTTTCTGGTAGAGGTGCTGCCATTGGTATTCGTGTCTTTCCACTGCCTAGATCAGTTTATGAATGTTTGAAAAGCAAAACAATTGTTGATGGCAGTGAAGAGGATTTGATTACAGTTGGGAAGGGGCTCAAATGCCACCATGATGAATCTATGTTGACTCCAGAATTAGTTCTAGACGTACTGACAAAGTCTCTGGATTCAATAGATGGAAACGGGAATGCTTTATTAGAATCTGCGACGTTATTTCGGGGTACCTCTGTCAAAGCAGTTCAGTCTTCCAACGGTGAGGTTTATACGAAGAGTCTCAAGGAAGAGAGTGCCGCAAAGGAACACGGTGATGAAGACAATGCTCATGCTATTGAGGGAATTTCTGAATACGAAACAATACGAACCCGCATCAAAAGTGGTCTATCAATGGATGGTACAGAAGAATCTGATCTATTAACAAATGATGCAGATGCTGTTGCACTTGAGAAGTGGAAGCAAGACATGCGTGGATCTGCATTGGCTGGATTTCAGTTGGCAATGCGAGCTGGACCTCTGTGCGAAGAGCCCATGCGAGGAGTCGCTGTTGTATTAGAATCAGTAGAAATCGCCGTTACACAAAAGAGTTCTAGTGAATATGTAGCAGCAAGGGATGTCACTGGAGGTATGGTTGTGGCAGCACTCAGGTCAGGGATACGATGTGCCTTGATGTGAGTCAATCCATTCCCTTTCGCTTAGTTTGTTCTGTTAATCTCGAGCTCATAGCACTTTCTTTCTTGTTTCCCAAAGAACGAGGCCTGCTCGACTAGTAGAAAGTCACCTACGCCTAACGCTGCACTCATCTTTAGCTGGACTTGGTCCTCTGCATGCAATATTATCCAAGAGGAGAGGGAAAGTTGTAACCGACACCATGGTCGATGGCACAGATTTGATACGAATCACTGCGACTATCCCACAGGCAGAATCTTTTGTAAGTGCAATTTTCATACTTCGCCATTTCTTGTTTTGTTTCATAGCTTTGAATCTTGTCTCACATTCCACAACTGGAAAAATACAACCACAAAGGGTTTGGCTCCAGAACTGCTTAAAAAGTCAAGCGGCGAAGTCACTGCTCCTGAGTTAGTATTCTCCCACTGGGCAGTCCTTGATGAGGACCCCTTTTGGATCCCCACCACTGAAGAGGAAAGAGAAGACTACGGAGAGATCCTAATGAGTGGAGACTTGTCCACTGGGTTAGACAATAATGCATTAAAGTACATTCGCATGGTAAGGAGTCGAAAGGGCCTACTTGTTGATTCTAGTAAGATTATTGTTGCTGCAGAGAAACAACGGACTTTGTCTAGAAAGAAATAAAAAGATTGATTATGTTCCTTAAGCGTGGTTAATATTTAAGACCTTACTATTGTCTTCATAAAAACTGACAAGCCCATTATTCACAGCTGGGACTTGTTGTTTCACCGGCCACCAATTCTACTAAGCGCACCCCTCAGCCTCATACTCCTCCTTCCCACAACAGCTCCATTTACCATACGTATCTTTTAGCTCATCAGTGTCCAAGATGAACTTCATCTGTGACAACACTTCATTCAATCGTTTCTCCTTCTCCTTTCTCAAATTATCCTTCAAATGATCATCTAGCTTTAAAAATTCTTCACAATCTTTATGCACTACCCATTTGCCAGAATGCTTTTGTTCGGAAGATCCAAGTTTAGAGTTGCACCGGGGACACATTGAGGGATGCTCTCCAGAATGATTTTTGTTAGTTTGATCTCCGTTAGCGACACCTTCCTTGTGGCGCTTTTTACGTTCCTTATGCACTTCCAGCCCAAGCTTTCTAATTTTATGATTCGCCTCACGTAGGCTCTTCTGAAGACGGGAGATGAGTTCTTGCTGTGCTTCAATTTCCTCAAGATAAAATGGCGGTGTATTGGATTCGTTAGCATTTGAAGCCACTTCCTTATCACGCTTCGGAGCCTGAGCTGCTTTAGGTGCAGGAGATCCCATGTCCACATCTACCTCATCGCCAGTCTCATAATCATCATCAATGGCCATTTCACCAATAACCTCCTCAATATTCACATCCACGCCTCCATCATTCAATATCCCAAAGAGACCAGCCCAAAACTTCTCCTCCATCATCTTACTCGGGACTAATTTAAACCTAACATCTTTTAAATGGGGGTAGGCACTTAATATCTCAACTGCAAGTGGGACGTGTTCATCCAGATCAAAGGGGTCTTCGTCGAGATAGACGCGTTTATCGTCGGAGACGCGACAACGTTTTTTGGAGGAGCGTAGGATGTCTTCACCTGTTAGGTTGGGGAGTATTTCGAGCCAGGCGGCTGGGAGTTCGGGGGAGGAGGTCGTTTGGCCCATGGTGGAGGCGGGGGGGGAGCGGGGAGGGCTCGAGAGTTTCAGTTCAAAGGATCGGGGTTCAGCAACAAATTGAATTTTTTGACCAAAGTATGAAATTTCCATTGTTCCTGGAATTTTACGGGTGGCAATGCCCTAATACCTTTCTACTCTTTGAAATTCACCCAAAATAGTTTCACCTAACAAAATAAGATGGGGCCCTAAGCTATCGTGAAACCGTTCTTTATCAGAAAGTTGGTGTTCGATTCATTCTTTTTTGATTCTTTGTGACGCTCGTGGAATCGATCTTTATTCCCCGTGACATGACTACTGATTGGGCTTGATTTCAAAAATGAGAACATTTAGTGCTTCGCACCGATGGGGCTGTCTACTACATGGATTCGGTCGAGCGGTTATTATCCCAGTACGATTTAAAATAATTCAGTCAAAAAGGGCTTGTGTAAATACGTTACTTTCAATAACATTCGATTCACGGCAAATGGTTTCTCATGTCACAATGAGAGTTAGAAAATGACTCGCGAATCAAAGGGCTCATCTTTTAAATCTTCAAGCGTAATGACACAATACTTTCACGATCGAAAATCAACCAGCAGAAAGGTATGAGTGTTTGCCAACTTTTCATCTTAGATACATCTTGAAGAGTAGGTAGATAGATTTTGTGTTTTGGCAGTTTTGGCGCCAAATCCCAGTGTTGTTTTCCCATACAGAGTGCCATGAAACAAAACCATGACTTCTGCCTCCGCCATCCCTGTGGCTTTGGTGCCCTCTTGTATCTTGGGTGATGGCTGGGACCGCAACAATACCTGCCTTTTTTGCTTCATAATAGCAAAACGGTGCGAAAAAGTTGGACATTGTCATGATCCCAGGGGCTGTTGTGGGGGCTAGAGCCCCTTCCACTAGCTCGTGTGTCCTGTGTCATTGTTCCTCTCAAACCAAGACCGAGCTGATATGCCAAGGCGGTATGTAGTAAGAGAGAAGGAGGAGGATGAAGATGTGTCCCAACCAGTGAAAGAGCATTGGTGCCAATAAGGCGGCAACAAGACTCGTGGATGTTTGCAAGACGTGACATCACAAGTATGCACTGAAGCAAGTTTGCGATCAAAAATTGACAAGATCAAGAACCGTCAATCAACAAGAGAAGTGCTGATGAACACACTCTCTTTTTCAAAATAGGAGCTGATCAGTGCAGGAGAAATAGTGGCTTTCACCTAGCCTTATGAGGTTGATCACCTCCAGCCAGTTCCATTCACCATGCATTTGATTTTTTTCCTTCAGGCTTTAGGCTCTCTGTCATCAAATTGTCTCCCCATACTCAGTGCGCATCTGAGGTGTTTGGTGGTTATGGAGTAGAGTATTGTTTCTAGATTGCAGGGGGTTTCATTTTCATACATCTCCATTCAATGTTTTAAGGTTTCTGGAGAGGTTTGAGGGGTGAATGTGCTTGTGATCGAGACATGGTGACACTTATTGTTTTTTGGTTAGTTTTGCACAAGGTAGATGGAGAGAAGAGAGAGGAGTTATACTGTCTCCTCCAAATTCTTAAGTGTCAGTAACTATGCTCACATTGGTATCACTCAAAGTAGCAACAATCATTGAGTTTGTATACAACAAGATCTAGAAAGAGAAGTATCTGGGTACGTGCACAGAGTTACAGGACAAGATTTTCATGATTGAACACAATGAGACTGTTGAACTTGCGACGTTCAATGATATTATGGAGTCGATGAAGATGCTTCACATTAAACAGAAGATTGATCCCAAGGTTTTATAAGAGACAATTGAAAAGGGTTTTGATGTTAGATAACTATGATGAACCCAATGCTAAAAACCTCATCATTACAGATGAGATGCTAAATGCCATCAACAAGATCAAGTACAGTGAGTCCATTGACCACTACATGTCCAACCAAAAGAAACTAGAGAGCTAACAGAAGCAGGTATTCTCGCTATTTCTGGCACAAATGGATGACAACTGACTGCATCATATCAAGTATGCAGGAACATGCTGATTGGAAGACTCTCTTTGGTGATAATAATTTACTATGTCTCATTGCACTACTCCTGAACACCAGCTACTACTGCAAATCAAACCAAGAATGTGGATTCAAAGATGTCAATGAGACCAGGTGCGGTACACAGTGTTTCCTTCAGCAAAAAGTGTCTTTGAGTCAAGGAGCATTCACACATTCCTTGATATCTCTCCTGAGATTCATGCATTCACCTTATTGTACAACAGCATCAGGAAAACAAATCAACAAAGTTCTTTTTCTGGGAGCCAGATTCCTGATACATGGATACAATTTGAAAGTCAGTATCTTTGATTTATTTAGCAACAGAAAACTACTCAAGAACATTCATCAGATATCTAAAACTCTGTACTTTGACTGCAATTCTGGAGTTAAAACTACCAATTGGAGAAGAGAATTCCCCTGATATGGATTGCCTGATTCTACCTTGACGGAAACACTAATATTCTGTCTCTAATCAGAGTTAAGAGAAGTTTATCAACAGCAAATCAGACAATGCTTTTCCTGTACACAAGTCTGATAACATCTTGAAATTCCGTGAAGCCACTCACTGATTATACTACTTAAATATGGCCTATCAGTGCAAAGAAAGCAACATGATGATTCAGACAGTTGGCAAGAATCAACCAAATTATTTGCTGATGACTTTGAACAGGTCAAGCTAGTCCGAGTCCTTCAGAAGTGTGTCAGTTGTACACAGGGCTGGCTCACTTCATGAAGATAGTGCACACTAATCAGATACCTATTTGTCCCATCACTGTGCAGGACATCAAAAATGAAGAATTCATTTGGGGAGTGGAGCTGAATTTCCTAAAAAGAAAAAAACAGCTTGCCATCATCCTCCCGATGCGGCTGCAACATCTCAAGTCAAATCATGCCCATTTTTCCACTGACCTGATCTCCAGGCACATTACGTTTGGCACCACTGGTAAGCTGGGCAGCCCTGACAATGTTACGATCCTCAAGCAGATCAAGTCAGTCATAGGTCTGTACACTTCTAGATGAGTTTAAAGTCACTCTCATCCTAGCTGACAGCAATCAATTTGCATCCATTCACAGTGAGCTAGCAGACATGAGTGCACTTCTTAACTTATTGCTGTCAATGAGCATGTCCCAGAAATTGAGTGTTAAAACCATACCATCGAAGATTGGACACAGTTCTTCCAGTGTTCATAATTCAAATGGTCTATGCCAGTGTCTTTTGGTGAAATATGTTTGCCCTCAATTGAGGTATCCGTCCAACTGAAAGACCATCCCATATTATAATTATTCTCAACTCTCAATCAAAAGCTTGAATAACTAACACTGCAGGGTCGAATTTGTAGAATACATCCTAACTCGCAAGGAACATGACACCCGCATGCAGACCTGCACCATAGGTGTCATTGCCACCAGACCATCTGAAAATGCTCAAGGGGGATATTTTACGCACTGGCTGCCGTGTTCATTGATATGACTGGACACCACTTTATATGGCAAATGAGATCATTGATCAGGTCAACCGTCTTGCATATCATATCTAAAGAACAACGATCTTGATATTCTCTACGCCAACCTTACTTCCACCAGACAAGGACGCTGAAGACTACTATGTCATCGGCAATCTTTCTAGTGTATCTAATCGTAGGAGTGAATGATGATGGAGCGGCTGACAATGCCAAGAATGATGATGATGAGGATGATAATAAGCCCGTCAAGCCAGTAATGATGAGAATGATGATGACAACAGCAATGGTGACATGGACACTGGATATACCTCTGACCATGACAAAGGGCTAACCCCGACAACAACATAATTGCAGTAGTAGACATTGATGAGTGAGATGAAGAAGGGACAAAACCAAAGGAGTGGAGAATGCTGAACTCCCAGGAGAGAACAATGCCGAAAACCTAGGATTAAATGAGACTGGAGATAATGCCACCCATTCTAAAAATATTCCAAAAGACTAAAAATTAGATAATGAGGGGCTAGAAAGAGCTTGAAAAGCCAGCCGAGAAAAGATTACGTGCACCACACTGACGGGTACAACAAACTGACACTTTGGCTCAAGATTGACAGCCATACAAGGTTCCTTGAGTATGCAGCACCGTAATGAATTCAGAGTGTATTTCTCATCAACTTGGCATCAAGGAGTGCTCTGACATGGTCATGTTGAACTATGATGACAGTGAGGGCCTTGTGAAGTCTGAAATAAACGAATGAGTACTGGAGTACATCTTTCTCACCAAGAAAATAAACTGGTAGGAGGACCCAAAGATCTTCAATGAGAAGGGAGAAGAGGCCATCAACAAGGAGCTCTAGCAGATAGATGATATTGATATTGATGTGTTTCAACAAAATCATTACAACAAACTTACCAAGGAGAAGAGAGTCAAGGTACTCAAGTATCTAATGTACACCAAGGTAAAAGGAGATGACAAGTCACTGACAACAAGTCTCCCTGGACTTATCATGACATGCATTATAGATGTCTTTGAGGGGAGAGATGAGGTAACTATCAACATACCAAAGACATTTCTTCAGACCAAGATGCATGAGGACAAGGAAGATGTTCATGTGCTGATTGAAGGTAGGATGACCAAGCTCCTAGCAAAAATATCACCTGAGACGTACCAAGGGTATGTTGCAAACATACGAGGGCAGGCTTATCTACTGCAAGCTAAACATCGGTCTATATCTATATCCCTGCAACCGCCAACCCCTTATGATTGGTATGGGTACCATGCCGATTGTCCACTCATTATACCCATACTGTTATCATTAATTTCAATCCAACATTTAGGCATTGTTTGGACACATTGTTGGAAATTGGTGCCAGTTTATCAGGTCTATCATCACATTTTCTCACCTTTCAGTAGTGAATTTCGTGCGATCCTGTTGTTAAATACTATGGAAAATCAATGAAACATGAATAAAAGTACTTATAATAAAATGCTCTTACACTAATTTACTCGAGAATTTTTACATGGTACATCAAACTCATACTCTTTACAACGGGTTGAAACACCTATCCCAGTAAATCACTGGGAAGCGTTTGACTTGATCCATCTGCAAGAAGTGATTCACCAGCTTCTAAACGACTGGAATTGCATATTGACGAAAGCCTATGAGTTGCCTTCAAACATTCACTTCTCCAATCGACACGGCAGTTTAAAATATACTGGCAGGTGATTGCAGAGAAAATGACTCCAACAGACATGCCCCACCAAAGGCCATAAATTCCTAAACTTGTTTTGAATGCTAGGCAATAAGCAACCGGCATGGATAATAGCCAAGAACCAAATAAATTGATCAATAAGAGCCATTTTTGGCGCCCTATTCCCCTAAATATCCCCCCAGCTGTTGCCACACTTGCATCATTCAAAAGATACACACACATGATGGGTATCAGCTTTGAAAGAATATCAGACACTTCTGCATCACTACTGAACAAACCTGCCAGTTCATCTCTCAAAAGAAGCAAAACTGCAATAACAATTATCTGAGTAAGACAGCTAAGCAAAAGAGATACATGAAACCCTCTATTTGCTTCTTTTGGTTTCCCTTCTCCAACAGAGCTTCCCACAAGAATAGATGCAGCAGAACCAATTGCAAATGGAAAGCTGACGAAGAGAAATGTATTCATGCTCAGTGCAATTGAATGGGCTCCTAGACTGACTATGCCCAGAAAAGATGAAGCTATTGTCGTCACCTCAAAAAAGCCTCCTCGTGCTTTGAAGCGATGGGGCATAATTTAGTTCATTCAAATGAATGAGTGTAAACAAACTCAGAAATCAACTTACCAAGGAAAGCCAGGGCTCCAGGTAGTGCAATGTGCAAAAACGGAGAGAGCTGCTCAAAAGATATATTCTCGCACGAAATGATTGGCCATGTGTGCTTCAAAACTGAGGTCTTCTTCATCGACATGAACAAACAGATCATCACTAACTCCGCCGTCCTGGTAAAATTTGTAGCCCAAGGAGACCCCACTATACCCCACCCAACTTTATAAATCAACAACCAATTAAAACATGCATTCATAAGATTAGCCACCAGTCCAATCCAACTAGAAGGTGCTAATATGTGCTGCGTCTGTAAATACTTTGACAGCACCTTAAACAAATAATAAGGAAACAGACCAGGTATCAACCTTAAAGCAAATACTCCCGCATCCCGAGCCAATTGTGGATCATCCACAACCAAACCCATAAAAGGCCCGCATAATGCCATAAACCCCGAAACTATCGTGGTTGCAGCAAAAACCACCACCAATGAATTTCCAGTCCATATCCCATAGTTTGAGTATTGTCCAGCTCCATACGATTGAGCTAGAAATGTATCAATGGCTGTCATGAAACCAAACATTGTAACGTTGCAAAGGTTGAACCATGTGGTTGCTAGGGCAGCTATGGCTAGGTCGTTTTTGGAGAGGTTTCCTACGAAGGCTATGTCGACTGGTGTGACGTCGTGCCACACGAATTGATGGAACATGAAATGGATTAAAATGAAATCAATACAAATTTAGTACATTCCAAACAAAAGACTTACTCACCTACAGGCAAAAGACTTTGGAACAATTCACATAATATAATAGGATACGATATTCTTAGTAGCTTTGAGAACAACTCGCTATGTGTTTTGGTACTGTTCGGTGACAAGGATACGAGTTCGTCGCCGCTGCTGGAGGCTAGACGGGTTGTTTCTTCTGGTATTGAGGCCTTCATTGTGTCGTTGGTAAGATACTTGGAACGGTGTTTGTATAATATTGTGGCTAGATTGATGCGTTAGCTATTCGGACGAGTTTTTACTTTTTACACATCCATGCCGCTCAAGCGTGTAAAATGCATGGCTCTTGATGTGGCGAGAATCCTCTCTTGATGTGGCGAGGTGACAATTTTTCATCATAT